>VZTV01098067.1:1698-20485 GCA_013400875.1 Anhinga rufa
GCATGTCCAGCTTCCACAGATACTGTGCCCCAGTTCCTGGGTATTTACTGAAACACAACGTTATGTGTAGGCAACAGACAGCTGTCTTTTAGGTGACTGGGACCTTGGGGAAATCTGCTGAGCAGCCATGCTTGTGGCTCAATACTAGCTGGCAAAGTCTCTAAATCAGTTTAGCAAAACCTCCACATAGCAAGACTGAGGCAAGGCAAAGATTGGCCTAGAAGGAGGTAGCAGAAAAAAAAACAAAGTAGCACAGTCTCTTAAAAATCATCAAAACTTGCAGAAAGTGCAGAATCAATAGTGATAGGTGATTTGGGGGGCAACAGGCATCACAGGTGCCTGCTGAAGAGGACAGCACAGCTTGCATCTTCAGAGTCCCAGATGCTCCTAGAACTGTGTACCACAAGAAGAACTGGCTGTTCTGCAGCAAATGGGTTTTCTATCTGCTCCTCTGAATGTTCCAGTGCAAGAATTCTGCTGGCTATAGCATGATGGCACACAAGAATGACCCATGTAGGTTCACAGTTTGTAAATGGTAAAACTTTTCATTATGTCTCCCCTCTACCAGGTCTTAGCCCCAGCAGCTACAACCCAAGGGAGAACATCAAAGAGGTAAGTAAATGACCATCTGTCACTGAAACAAGAAAAACAAGACTCCACATTTTAAACTACATGGAATTGTTAGCGAGACACCATTTAAGATCCACAGACTTCATAAACAGTATAGGCTAAAGTGTGCTACAGTGTTCTTGAAGCTGGAATCACTTAGCAGTTAGGTAAGCAGGGGAGAAAAGAAAAAAATAATAATGAAAAAGAAAATAAAAGTAAAAAGAGAGCAAGTAATCCAGAGCATTTAATTCTAAACCCCCTACTTTTTTCTCCAGAAAAACAGCTTTCTAAATAAAGACCAATTTCCAGCCTTGCCAGGCCAGTACATTAACCAGTATTAGCTGCACTACAACATAGGCTACATAGTATTATCAGATTTGTTATGAACCATTAGGCAAATGGAGAACATAATTCCTGCTCACTTGTCTGCTGAATTAAATGTAAAGGCAGAAGACAGGGACTAGTTTTAGTGCATCATCTAAATCACAGGGCACACTGGGCAGCTGCCTCTCCTTCCCCCAGTCAGAACACATGGCTGGGTGACCCGCTGGGGCAGCGAAGAGCGTACCTTCCCGCTGGGAACATTTACCATCCAACAGTAACCTCTCTAATGCTGTTTGACTTCAGACTTTCTACGGAAATCATCCTCGAATTGCTTTGCTGGGCCGCTTCTTGACCAAGGACAGGAAACAGTACAAGAAACGTGGGAACCTTTCCGAGTGCTTCTGGAAATATTGTGTGTAAACAGAAGAACGTCTCCCTGACTTTGGTTGCATAATTTATACAGATGTCTAAAAACATGTATATAGATTTGCTTGATTTAAAATGAAAATTAAGAAACATGAAGACACCTCCTAACTTTAGACTCTATGCTACTTGGAAATTAATAAATTCTTGATGTTTTGCAATTATGCTGTGAGCAGTATAGTATTTTCTTAGAGTTCAGCACAACAGGAAGAAGGTAATGGGACAAAGATAAATACACAACATGAAGAGAACTCAGGTAGGGGAAGCAAGATTCCCATGGGGTCCTGTGAAACCTCCCAGAAGAGTGACGCCTCAACTGCATCTAAGTGCAGAGGCAAGAGGACTTCCTCCTTTGTCACTTGACGTAGATTGGGGTGCCAGGAAGAAAGGATCATTGCTGCGTTCCCTGATATTGTTAGGCCGGTGAGGGATAGCAGCTTAACAGTGCCTAGTCCCTTCCTGCCATCCCGAAGACACCACACAAACAATAAGCATGTGTCAGGATCAAGCATCTGCTCCCACTACCGCTGGAGAGAGACAACAGTTTCTCTTAGTCACTTGTAAAGAAAGACCCACAAATCTATTTCTTTGCAGCATCTTGCCTAGTTCCCAGCTGCCAATGACAACAGGGTTGCTCATGCGTAGCACAGGCTTTAAGAATTGTGTCTGATTATCATCAAGCGCAGCACAGAAGGTACACATGATGGTTGTCAATGTCAAGGCTTTGCACCCAGATTGTGGACAGTCAGCAGAGGCAGACAGGAATGACATGACTTAAAAGATTCTGAGTGTGACCTGCACTTATGTGGCTGCACACACAGATGTGGGAAGGTGACAGATGGATATAGATCACAAGTGCTACTAGGGCAAGCCACCTCCTGCTTGGGCACTCAAGGGCAGTGAGATTTGTTCCCCTGAGCCACCACACAGTTCTTATAACATTGTTGTACCTTGGCATCTAAAGTAAATGAGGGAGAAGACAAAAGAGCAGCTGCAAAAGGCTTCTAGTCTGACTCCTTTGTATGCAGAGTACCAGCATACTTTCTCAATCTCAGGTACTTCCTGATAGTATTTGCAATGAATAGAGATAAAGAGTCAGGAATTGTCTCTGGGGGATGGCAATCTCAACAACATGCACAAAGACTGAGCTGTGAAGCCCTGCCTTGTTCAGTACATACTTCTGCATAAACCTCGTGGTCACAGAAAGCTTGAAGTAAACCTCACCTAACAGTGATACACATGCTACACTGATCTCAGTAATATACATCATAAATCTCTGACTGTGCTGTTCAGACAAAGCCTATAGGCTTGATACAATTTACGTGAAGTGAACAAGCTGTAAGACAGATGAAGCCAGCTATAACAAAGAAAAATGTTCTTACAAATGCAGAGCAGCTGTTTGTACTGTGCAGCTCTGAAATCTGAACATTCATCTTTCTCTTACACAATGGAGCAAGTCAGTGCCTGTCTGGAAATTACTCCTTTCCTGCCACCTCATCAGGCAATAAAAACTTCTAAGAAAAGACTTCAAATGTATCTAAATGAATAACCATCTGAGAAAGATTTATTTCATAGACAGGGAAAGGTGTAAAGCCTACAAAGACTTGGGGGTGGGAATCTGTTCAATCCCACTTCAAAAATTGCAAACATAGAGCAAAATAAATAAAACCACAATGAATAATAATAAAAAATATTACAAGTATTAAAAAGTTCACCACCCATCTACATAAGAGAATAAAGGAATGAAGAGAGCTGTCAGGTGGGGAGGATGGAGTCAATATGAGGTAACTGAGCTATAAACCCTCAAACTTCTTCAGCTTTCAATATTGCAAAAACACTTGCTAGGAGTTATTGCATCTAAAGAAGCAATACTCAGACAATTTACTGTGGTCAAGCTAGGCCAGAGCACAGCATCAGGGGCTGAGGGGGAATTCAGCTAATTCTAATACAGCAGAATTTCAGCAGCGCCTGAAACTTCCAGTCATGCACAGTCCTTGCCTCTGGTAGGAAGGAGTTCAGACTGCATCTTTGGACGTGACCAGTAGTTCTCAAAGATGACCGTTAGAGATCCTCTTGCACATCCAATGGCCTCCTTCCTGAAGTAAACGTTCATGGCAGATGCCAGATAAACTCAGTTCCAGTGCCCAAGAGTGGAGAGCCCGGCCAGTCTGTGACAGAGGAGGGGCAAATTCCACTTCTCCCCCATCCTGCTATAACCTATAGCTCCTGCCAGCTTTCAGCTCCGAGTTTTTCCTCTCTTCTGCAGGCCAGAGACAAGAAGGCTAGAACTGTCACAGAAAACTAAAGAGATGGTAGGAAGAGCTCCAGAGGCCAGGCTGATCATCTTTCCACCAGGCAAGGCAGAGCTCTTGGAGCAGGCAGAAAGGTGCAGCCATAGCTGGGGAAGTAAGCTGCAAGAGTCCTGAGCCTGAGCCTGCCTCTAAGTTTCAGGCAGCAAACTGGAGCATCAAATGGGAGCCAAGCAGGCAGACACCTCTTTGAGCTGCACAGGAGCAGTATGTAATATGTATTCCAAAAGTTCATACAACTGTGGACCAAACCTACTACAGAAAAGCTACAGTCCCATTACTTTTGAGATTGAGGCGAGGAAGAATCACAGGTCCAATACTCATCTCTCACCATCTGCCAAAAATACAGAAGCACATCATTCAGCTCACTTTTGACATCCATCCAGAGGTGAAAGCTACACGTTTTTAACTACAAGCAAGAACTTCAGCTGACAGGAGGATGACTGCTACTGACAAACCAG
Organism: Anhinga rufa; assembly: GCA_013400875.1. Lineage (NCBI taxonomy): Eukaryota > Metazoa > Chordata > Aves > Suliformes > Anhingidae > Anhinga > Anhinga rufa. The sequence continues at coordinate 5,825 of VZTV01098067.1, forward strand.
TGATGTGGCTGGACTGACATTGCCTAGATCTCTGAATAAAAACATAGACCACCTTTAACTTCTTAATTTCACAAATCTATTCACTTCTCCTCATAATTTTTGGACTACAATTAACCTAGATAATTCAAGTCTCATTTGTAAGTATGTTTAGAATAACCAAATCACCCTTTTAAAAATTAATAAGCCATCAGGAAAAACATACCCAGTTACCTTAGAGATGCCTGCATTTCAAGGAACTGCATCACTTACCTTGCCAGAAGCACCATCAGTTACGTACTTATCTAAGATTACTTCTTTCTTTTCTAATTTTAATAAGGTGCTACATCTTTTGTTCTGTACCTTGTACTCCCTGCAGTGACTTTGCTTTTCTCCTGCAAGCTTCTTTAAGCACTGTTGACCACACATATCTCTAAAGTACCTTAAAGCAGAAAAAGATGAGCAAATTGTTTCTCTGCAATTAGTTAAGAACTTTATTGCTCTATGAGACATGGCTGTGAATTAAACCTGTGAATTGTTTCTTTGATACTTCTGCTAGAACACAAAATTTTAGCATGGTGGGGCCAAAGTGTTTATTATTTACCAGGATGTTTATTATTTACCTTTTCTAATGAAATCAGCATTGACAGAAGCTTTAAATCCTGCATGCCAAACCCCAATAGCTTGCACACCCAAATATAATCCTTCACATTCAAAAGCTACTTGCCCATTTTTGTGTAATATAATTAGGAAGGAAATAACATGTCCTGAAGTGGGCAAGGTAGAGCAAGATTTAAAAAACAAACCCCTCAAAAAAACTCAAACCAAACAAAAAAATGCCAAACAAAAACCCCCACACAAACAGGATGAATGGCCACTACATCACCATTTTCACTGTACCCATACCTCAACACCTATGTACAATCCGAAAGATGTAAGGAGTATTTTCTTAAAAGTCTGTTTTCTAGAAATTACCAAACACCACAAGTAAACAGACACTTGAAACAGTTCTTTGCAGCATATTTTTCAGTTTTATTTATAAAAAAACAAAAGCTCCTTTAAAGTGTACAGTTAAAATCACAACTGTAAATTCAACCACAGCTGAATATTATTTCAATAAAATAGTCCTATCATCTGATGTAAAAATTCATTTGATTGATTTAAAACTCAATTCAGCTGGAAGATAAACTTAGCAATATATTACTCATTCAGCAAATATTTATCGCACACTGTAAAAATACAATGGGGTCCCTCCTGTTCATAGCAATGCCATGAAAATATTCTCACATCAGCTCATTTTTAAAAACATAATACCATATTTATGAATACAACAAAAAAAATTGCCAGCGAAATCCACCAAGGGTTTCCAAACTGCTGACACCCCCACAGGGGGTAGTATTTGCATGTTTTCCCTTTGATCACCAAAAAAAGTGACCTTCCAGGCAGCTCTAAACTGTATGCAACATTTTAATTACGCCAGGCGAAATAAAGTCACATGAATGAAATAGCATGTGCAAATCTGGCTCCAATATTTACTCCATTGGTCTTTCAGATCAGACCTGGATCTCACTTCGACTGGAAAATTAATATAAGCTGAAGTAAAAACTACCACTTCCTGAAAACTTACGGAAACGAGGTCCTTTCCAAAAGGCTTGATAAGGCATTTGATTGCGAGATGTTGTGGTTCTAGTGCGGTAAAGAGTAGCTTGGGAAACTGTTTATTGTCCTAAACCTGGTTTTGCAGCCAAGACCATTTGCAGTTTTGGGCAAATGATTTAGTTTCAGCGTCACGCGTGGCACTGATTCACCTCTTTGTTCCTCTTATATTCTTCACCTGTACCATATTTTTGTCCGTAGCCCAGGACTAGCATAGCCCCAGACAAGGAATCTTGCACCTAAGATTTAGCCAGGATTACAAACTTTGAATTCAAGCTCCTTGGCACATGCACCTTCATTATATACCGTCACAGGGTAAGGTGTTGACAACCCTACAAAAACTGTCTAGGATTTCTGTGACTATATGATCCTACTGGGCACGAATTCATAGGAGTGGTGGTACACGAAGGGTTAACATATCCAAACAAGAAACACATTTGATATGATCAAGTTTCTACATACAGGTCAGAATCTTGACCACTTGTAGCAAAGACAGCACAACAGCACATGACAGAGTGAGTGAAGATCCCCAAATTGTACTCCTGGATTTGGTATGAACTGGGGGGGTATGCATCTGTGCAAGTCCTTTGTGTGTCTGTCTCTTTTTATACAACTGGGATAATGACAGTCATCTTTTTGACATGTTTCCAGACCTATGGATGAAAAGCATTATTCAAGCATTAGGTACATGTTACCATTCTCCTAAATTAAGTCCCACTGTTTTATAAAATGGATGACATGCATGCCTGCCAAGACATGGAAAACCATCTCATTTTCCTACTCAGGAAATAAACAGTGGAAATAACGTACAACAAGAGAGCTGATTATCTGAACTTTCCTCCCATCTTACACTTCTATATTATTTTGAAGGAGACAGCTGTCCTTACCTGGAGTATTCAAATTAATCTATTTCACCGAGTCTCAAAAAAACACTAAAGCAGTAATTTTAATTTAAGCACAGCTAATTAGAATGAATTCTAGCACATCAGTCTAATTTGACAGTTAAGTTAGTTATGAAGCTTCCCAATTAAGAAAAGAACCTATACACAAAGCATCTTAGTACAAGTTTTACAGCAAATATTTTGGGCCGTGTGGTTATAAAGCAGAATACCGTATTTGTAAAGTGCTGGAAAAAGACCAGGACAGGTATAAGGTATTGCCCACATTTTCCTATTTCAGTATGGAACTTGCTGTATGTAAACACCTATTAAAGCCTCTTATTTTAAGAGGCATTTAAAGTTCGAACACAAAAAGTATTGAGGATGTGTGACCTCTGCAGATTTACAACACTTAAGAAAAAACAAGTTCAAGCTGAGAAAACTGTAAGACAAATAAAGAAATGCACCTGAAGAATAAATAGAAAGCAATAGGTATAAGCAGAGCTAGCAAGCATACTGTAAAAAAAAACAAAACACAAAAAAACCACAAAAAAACCCCAAAAGAATACTGCCTCAGTCAAATTAGCCTTGAAAACTTAAAAATAACTTTCCTTGACATAAGCCTTAATGACAAAGATTGTCACTGAATTGATTTTAAAAAGTAACAAAAACCTTTAGATAAATATAGTTTTCCTTCAATGATCTGCAGATCACAGTGTTTTTAACTTGCTCAACAACCTGAAGCTTACTATTCAACGAAACTGAAAAAGTGAAAATCCTTCACATACCAGAAAGAGTTACACAGAACAAAAGGGTGAATAATGGGTTACATTCTAAAACCCTTTGTTGAGAAGGCTGCGGTGATTAATAACACCACAAGGAAAATCTGATTACATCCAGCTTTTGATAAACAAAGGGGAAAGCGGACAAAATTTGCTAGGTTTTAGTGAAGTGTGTCCTGTTTGAAGAGCACTTTGAGACATTCAGCTTTAAGCTAGAAGAATTAACATGAGAACAAGTCCTTTTACATACTGAAAGAGAAAGTGGTTGCCACTTTCTGAAAAACAAACTTGCACTAGGCACAAACTCATTTTTTGTCCATGGATTTCAACAGCCAGAGACTCCATTACAAAGAAAGAGGTTAAAACTTGTCCGGGAAGTCAACAGTGGTAAGAAATAATGAATATTTGGTTCGATGTTCAGGTTTGGCTCCACAATGTGACTTTTCGTGAAAGCAGAACAAATGAAGCTCAATCTCTTTTTGGTTTTGGCATCACCACAACAAAACAAAACAGGGAAATGGCTCAAAGTTTCCTATTCACTATGTCTGGATTCAACTCATCTAACTACTCTAATAGAACAACAAAAAAATTAAGATACAAAGTGTATCCAGAGTGCTAGTAACGTAAGCTAAAAGATCGCATGTAGCTACTTCAATTGATAAGTAGGCCACAATGCCTTGATAGAGGTGGTTTTCCACATGTATTTTCTTAAAAAGCAGATCCTGTATAAGGAAATAACTCCTGAGCTGTTACTTTTTTTTTTTTTTGATTGCCATTTATCATTTAATCTCCTACGGATTTGCAAACCAATTACCGTCAATTAATTTTAAACACCTATGTTGAGAAACACAGCTTTAAAAGCAAAAGCTATAAAACAACTTGGTTCCAAAACACAAAAAAACCCCATACAGAATAGCTTTGCTTCCTTCCACTTCAGTCGATTTTTGTATATGGGCACTACCTGGCGAAAGGCATTTTGATGCAGAGTAACTTGGCCTGTTTTCAGCTGCTTATTAAAAAGCCTACTGGCTTCTCAAAGCAGCTACTGTGATTTTAGAGCCTCAGAATATTAGGATCTTCAGTTTAGACCTTTAAATATTGAACAAACAAAAATGAAGAGCACTCCATTGTAGCTCGGTTTCAATGTTGGTTTCAACACATCTACCTTACTTGGAGAGTAAACATGCTATGATCTATTAGGTTCACCACTGCAGGTTCTTAACCACCGCATCTTTTCAGACTCTTACTTGCCAACTTCAAACAAACAAACAAACAAAAAACCTGAACTAAAAACCCTTTGTATTTTGCTCATCATTGAGCAATCAGAAGTTAGATAACCCATTCTGTGTCAAGTCTGTGAGGTCAGGAAGGGAATCAGCCTCCTAGTGAAAGGTTGCCTTCGAAGTCATGCTAGAGGGGTAATGGAGGAAGATTTAGTTTCTCAACATGAGCAGTCGCACATGTGAAGAGATGACCAGATAGGTTCACCGCTCGTATGTAGCAAAGCCAGAGGAAAAGAGAATGGGAATTACACCAGGCGGTTTTACTGACACAAGTGCTGTTGTCTTCAGTGTTGCGGGAGCGGAGGCGATTTTTCCTTGTTTTCCATATTGTCATCAGCCATTGCAGCCCCACAACTCATTTCCCCGATGTCACATGTAACACAGCCCTTTAAAAAGGAACAAGAACATAGTAATTTAAATTCTCCTTTTTACAAGTATATTTCAAAGAGTCAAATCCTGATAGAACAACATGTTGCAATCTCTTGAAACCTCTCATCAATGGTCTGAAATCCCTTTAAAAGCAGAGATTATACAGATATCTTATTTTCAGAAGCAGGTCCTTGCACCTCCAGCTTCTCTTGTCTCAGAAATTAATTCTTTGGTTAGTGGAACATACAGTTCTAGCTTCAAGATAAAAAGACACGTGACTTCCTTGATTTTGAAGGCATTATCTTTCAGCTTTATAAGCAAGCTGCTTGTTAAGGATTTGGACTGCAGGCTGAACAGCAACAATACCGACCAACAAAAAAAAAAAAAAAGACTGAAACACCCAAGTGTATTGACAGACCAGATTTTTCTGGTTCTTGAGAAATGGCATGATATTGAAATAAAATATTAAAATAGAAATCCTGCATTTCTTTCTACTGTCAGAAGCCTGGTTGCATTCACAAAATGACAATCTGTGTTGGAAACATGACCTGCTGCTTAGGAAGAGTTTTAGCAGCTTAGATATCAAATATTTGTATTTGCATACTGATACACCTCATAACATCTGAGATGTAAACATTCAACAGAATTTTTTGCAAGACCACTGAACATCATTTTGCTATCTGAATCAAACACGTGGTCCTAACCACAACAGGACATACAAAATTTTTATCAACAAGGTATTAGGAAAACAAAGACTAATTTTCTGGTCTTGTTCCAGAGCCAAGAACATAGATTTCTCAGTTTTTCCACTCCAAGAATAAATACTACAAGCTCAGAAAGCCACATTTGAAACTACTGGCACATAGAGCATGCAGTGCTATAACAGACATTAGATTTTTCTGCTGCATGAGTACCCTTGAAATCTTCTGTACAGCTCATCACTGGAGCTCTAGATCTTTGTGGGACCAGTTCTGCCTTGCTCTTTTCTTCTCCATAGCACCTGGGAGCACTTTAAACTGATCAGGACATTCTCTAATATGTACTAATATGAATCAGAAGTAGTTTATCAGAGTCCCCAAGAGTTACACCAGATAATCAGGCATAAGATAGCAATATTCTAAAGAATGGATCCTCCTACAAAAAGCCAGATGTTTTTGTGTTTCTTACTATATGGCCTGACCCTCCTCCAAGATTATGAGCATTTTTCAGCTTGCTGAACACACTCGCTCTAATCTTCACTAACGTTCCAGTGTTACATGCTACTCAATCATAGCAGTAATCAACTTTATAAGAAAAAGAGCAAAAGACCAAAAGACCCAACGCCAACAGAAAAAACATCACTAAATATGGACTCTTCTGTGAGACCGTAACACTATTCCCATTCATCCAACAGTGTGACTGAAGGAACTTTGCTACAGGCGGTTCCTACACAGAATTTGCGTGTCTTGCAAAAAAACCCAAAAAACCAAACAAAACCAAACAAAAAAAAACCCCAACCAAACCAAAAAACCCAATGGAAAGACCTGTATTTTACCATTTCTCATCTGGCTAGTGTGCTCAAGCTCATTTCTTTCTTATATTTAGAATCATAGAATCAAAGAACGGTTTAGGTTAGAAGGGACCTTTAGAGGCCATCTAGTCCAACCCCCCTGCAGTGAGCAGGGACATCTTCAACTAGACCAGGCTGCTCAGAGCCCCGTCCAGCCTGACCTTGAATGTCTCTAGGGATGGGGCATCGACCACCTCTCTGGGCAACCTGTTCCAGTGTCTCACCACCCTCATTGTAAAATATTTCTTCTTTGTATCCAACCTACATCTACCCTCCTTTAGTTTATAACAGTCACCCCTTATCCTGTCACAACAGGCCTTGCTAAAGAGATTGTCCCCATCTTTTCTATAGTCCCCCTTCAAGTACTGGAAGGCTGCAATAAGATCTCCCCACAGCCTTCTCTTCTCTGAACAACCCCAACTCTCTCAGCCTGTCTCCAGGTGCTCCAGCCCTCTGATCATCTTTGTGGCCCTCCTCTGGACCCACTCCAACATGTCTCTTCTGTGCTGGGGGCTCCAGAGCTGGACGCAGCACTCCAGGGGGGTCTCACCAGAGCAGAGTAGAGGGGCAGAATCACCTCCCTCGCCCTGCTGGCCACGCTGCTTTTGATGCAGCCCAGGATACGGTTGGCTTTCTGGGCTGCAAGTGCACATTGCCGGCTCATGTCCAGCTTTTCACTCACCAGCACCCCCAAGTCCTTCTCCGCAGGGCTGCTCTCAATCTCTTCATCCCCCAGCCTGTATTGATACCAGGGGTTGCCCCAGCCCAGGTGCAGGACCTTGCACTTGGCCTTGTTGAACCTCATGAGGTTCTCACATTTACAAGTAATAACCATCAGTGACCTCAGCGCTCCAAGATCTATCTGTAAGGTTAGAAACAGCACTGCCTCTGGCTAGCCAAGGCATGAATTAGCTGCTGATTCTTTTCACAACTCCTCACCTGGGTGCTGATTTGCAGTGGGACAGTCTGGGTCCGGATCCATGTATGTACCTCTGCAAGCTCCTTCTTTTGCCCATCCGTAAACCAAGGCTGCTGCTTTTGCATGACTGTCAGCTTCTCCAGATCCTCCTTTAGAACTTCCTCTTTAACTCTGCAGGTAACAGACACCTGTGAACACAGCTGTACTACATGAAGCAAGCCAGGCACTGATTTTAATCACATTGAGAGAGTCTCTTCACCAGTATCTATGGCTGAAGTCTGGAGAGAATCAGCCACTGAAAAGTAACTGTGCTTTGTTATACCTTACTTGCTTTGTACAGTTTCTTTCAACCGTGGTCTAACTGTCGGGTTTTTTTTGTTGGGGTGTTTTTGGGTGTTTGGTGTAGGGTTTTTTCAGTTTGTTTTATTGTTTTGTGTGTGGGTTTTTTATGTGGAATCTCATTACAAATTATGGGTAAGCTAATTGCAAGCAACTTGCAAACAACACGTATTTTTACCCCTTTATGCATTCAAAGCACAAGACAACAACCAATCCCCTTAACACTTCAGCAAAAAAGTTGCATGTTACCATATTTGAACTGATGGGGGAAATGGGGAAAAAAAATACACAAAAGGAAATAACCAGGGCATAAAATGCAAAACCAGTAAATTAATACACCTGCTTGGAGTTTCATTGGTACGTGTACTGTTTCCATGGTCTCATTTTTAATTCTACAGTTCTATGCACAAATCCAAACCACATAGCAGAAATTGTGAATGTTTTCCAACCTGTTAGGCATTTGGTAAGTCATTAGAACTCGCTCAGGTGTGTGATCCATCATCACCCAGGCTGACTCATGTTTGGATTTATGAGTTGTCCCTTTTCCTTCAGCTTTGGAAGCTTCAGAAGAATCATTACTGGCAAAATAATTGCTGCTTTTGCCACTACCTGCTGAGAATTACCAGGAAAAAAAAAAATGAATGCAGATGCCCAAGAAATCCTAATAATTCAGCACAAAAAGAACACCAGTGTATTCTTGCGAGCTAGTTCTGCAATACAAACAGGTACTTCCCAGATGACTACTCTACCAAGTGATTACTACCTGTTGAGAATTCAAAGATAAAATGCATTCTATTAAGTTACTCAAGATCTCCAAAGCTCTGTTTACTCTTCTCAGAATTAACTGGCTCAACTTCTCTGCTTCTGTTTCAAGAGGTCCTGCTCTAGGCAGATTTACCTTTACTCAAACAAGATGTAAGCCAGTATCTAATGCAGAGAAAAGTGATAATGAGCAAAATGAAAGAGTGACTCGCAGGTTAAAGGAATAGCTTCTCAGATTCCCATTTCCAACTACAGTTGACTGAAACAAACTTGGCCTCAAAAGCTGAGAGTCAGTGAAAAGTAAAGACTACAGATCCTCTTACTGGGATTTCTCATTCCCATTACAGTATCTTGTTACAAATTACCAACACGTTAGCAAGCCATCTAGCACCAAAACGCCAAACATCCAAATCTCCAACTTCCCTACCTGTGCTACAACCAGCAGTCCCATTAGAGCCAGAGCCTAAAGAATCAGATAAAGCTGATCCACCGCCTGACACTGCTGAACCTGTACCCAACTGGGAGTCTTCGTACAGCGAGCGGTCAGTAAATTCACTAGAAGCACAGTGGCTGGCACTGTTACCACAATCTTCTGGATCATTGTCCTAGAGACAAAAATCAAAACAAACACATCCATGGAAGTTAAATTTAAGTTTGAAAAAGGAGGCTCATGCATTTACTGAATTGGTCACATGTTGACCAAGTTCAATAGGTTTCTAGCTCTGAAAATGAATGGCAGTCTAGAAGTCAGGATAACACTCTTCATGGGTGAAATCAACAAGCATCTGGACTCTACTGGTGTCTGCTGTAGATCCTTCCCCACTGGGTCAAGATATTGTACTGTTGCATTAAGTTAATATTTTCTGCTGACAAGAGAGCAGGAGTTGGTTCCCTTCACATCCTGTTAGATGGCATGAAGCAGCCACACACATCAAGCAATGGTGCACTACAGGGAAAATGAGAGTCTTCCCCTGATTCACTATGTCAAGCTCACCACTCCAGCAGCTACAGGTACACCAACTCCCCTTTCAGGACCCTACCCTGCAGTTTCAGCTGATCCAGCCTTTCCAGCCCAATCTGGATTCAGGAGACAACATTTTTTTCCTTGCCTGCAGAGCTCAGATTCCTGCCTCTGAGTTTACCGCGGAAGTTGGAGAAGCCTTTTCTATGCCCATGTATGGAAACCGACCCACACGGATCCCTGTTCTTCGTTCATTAGCTGTATCCCTGGGAGACAGAGGGAGTAATTAGACGCGTATCTTCCCTTTGTTTTGGTTCTCCACAGAGACTGTGGGACTGGGTGAAAAAGGATGCGAACTGTGCAGCACTAGCCAAGTTCCACATGCATAAAAGCCCCAAACCCCAAATTCCTGCTGACAATTTAACTGAAAAGGCTGCTGCCAAAATGCTGAGCAAAAGCAGCTTGTAGGCAGCCTAGACCAGAAGGTCTCACATTTCTGTCATTTGCTAAGTGCCAACACTGTACTGTTACAAGTTCAGCCGGGTGCCAGTATAAACAGCTTTCTTCGCCTCCTGTGCTATTTGTGCCCTGCAGTCCACACAGCAGAGCCACTGGAAAAAGCTGCTAACAAAAGCTGGTGACCCTAAAACACAGATCATCATCACTGGTTTTGGTGACTGAACACCATGAAATTCAGAGATTCTCCTCTACATAAAAAATCCATGTTACTTACACATTTAGCTTCTGCATGTGCTTTAATATCAGTACTGATGGAAAGCTCCATAGGTTTTGGCAGCTCTTCCTGAAGCAAATTCAGCTGAAGTGGGGAACTGCTCCGTGAGCTACTCAGCAGTAGGGCCTGGTCATGCTGGCCCTCTTGCTGGTCCTCCACGGATGTGGCAGAAGAGGCTGGAAAGGACTGATCCACAGAGTGCGGTGCTACTGGTGATGGAGCAGAAGAAGTGGGGGCTGGAGGCAGTGTAGCGCACGGATATGAAGAGGGTGGATAAACATACTGAGGGCTAGGAAGAAAGACATATTGAGGCATCTGAGCGTACATGGGGAAACTCTGAAAAAATACAGCCATAAACGTGCCTGTGTTTGTGGGATAAAGTGCTGGGCATGATGGCACTTCACAGCATAGTTGTGATGATGACATGGACCCAGGTTTTAACGAGTGATGGGCAAGCTCCTCTCCTACAGAAGAGGCTGGAAAACTAGATGATAGTGGATCCGAATAGACAGGAAGTCCAATAGGAGGAAGGACATTCATACTGGAGGAGCTCAGATAGGACAGTTCCAAGGAAGAAAATGACTGTTTCTGGATTGTTCTCTTCTCACATGGAAGACCATTTTTATTTTTACTAGAAGAGTGGCTATCTGAAGACTGTCTCTGAGGTTTCTGGCGCTTGAATTTTCCATGTTTGCCTTTTTTACAGCTAGCCGGGCTCGTCTGCTTTGAAGGAAAATCTCCTAAAAAGGAAGAAAAATAGACACATTTACTGAAATGACAGACCATGGGGAAAAAAAAAAAAGGAAAAAAAAGAGAGAAGAGAAAAACATCCAGAAAATTGAGTGTGGCTTATTTACAGAGCTGACTTTCCTCTCGATAATTTTTCCATGCACTACAGTGACATATTGCTGACATATCTACAATATTTTCCTTCATGTCAATTTTCTTATCAACCATTTTGACTTATCCCAATCAGATCTTTTACATTTCTTCAAGGGGAGGCAATAAACCACTTGGGATTTGCAGGTTTATTGCAATAATTATCTGCTTTGTTTGAAAAGTCTAAGATTGCAGCATCCAAGACGGCGTGGACCTTCTGTGTGGGCAATGCTGCTGTCAAGCTTTGGCAGTTCAAAGGAAGTACTCTGCAGCCATAGTAAGATACTCGCTAAATCACACAAAGGAGAACCAGACTTCACCGATAGGTTGGTCTTTGTAAGTCATCCAGCAAGTTTCTATTTCTCACCTTGGCCACAGGAATGTCTGTTGTTACTTCTGCTTCCCTGTTGAAGGTAAGTCCTAAATGGAGAGAGCAAGATCCTCTGGCGGAACTTGTCAACGTAGTTCTGTTCCTCCTTTTGAGTGTGGGCTGACAATGTCTCTTTTGTTAGTCCAACTGGCTTTAAGTCCTCAGGTACCATAGTAAGACTCTGAGCATTCACAGGAGGCAGCTCAATTTGTTCACTTCCAACAGTAGCATCCTCCATTGTAGTCACTTCTTTGAAGAAGGAAGAAAACAAATCACTCACTCTTTGCTCTGGCCTTCTGGTGTGAACTCCCACAACACCCAGAGGGTTACACAGAAAACAATCTCGTCTGAGCTACCGAGCAGATACAGGCTGCAGAAGCGGGGGGAGAAAACACCCTTTACACTCAAATATAGTTACATTAACATCAACTGAGCAAATTACTTTGCATGGTCTGGAAAACATCAAATTCACTTTGAAGTTACAGAGGCACTTCTTTCTTTATACTTTCTTAGTATGATAGCAGTTAAATACTAATTTTTGTGCTTCTTTCTGCATTAAAATGAAGTAACACTGGCCCGTTAGTCATTTTTATTTTAATCCTCAATGGCCAAAAGCACATTGTTGTGTTTCAGATGTATGTGATGAAGCTAAAGGAAAGGAAATAGTGCAGTCTGTAAAAACTAGGTTTTATTAAAATACTGTAAAAATTTCCAGGCTCAAATTTTCTTCACAGTGTCCCTAGAAATACCTTAATTATATTTCAGAGTTCATATTCATGAGAACATATCGCAAATGGACAAAAGTTTCTCACTGTGTACTTCAGTCTGGAAACATTGTATAAATTTAAAAATCGGTGAGTCAAGTCAGTGTTTTGCAAGCATGAACAGTACCTGATTCAGGGTGTGGGACATGCACTATAGTGCTGCTGTAACTGCACTGGCTGGTGACAGACACCACACTTGGAGCCTTGTTGGACAGGGTCAGGTCTGCCAGAGGAGCTCCCACCATGCCTGCAGTTGTCTGGTCTATTAGCGTCTCTTCCTGGTCAGCAGATATTGGAGTTTGGGAATTAAGTTCTGAAAGGATAGCAGTATCTATTGGTTAATGACAAAGTTTCTATGTGGAATTTCATTCCAAGCACTATGCTCCCAATTCATCAGGTCTGACTGGTTCAGAAACAACCAGTGACTATGCAGACTATTAAATAAGACAGTCTTATATACAAATAAATGTAACATTCATATCCCAGTGCAACGTCAGCACGTACTAAACATGGCATAAAATGAGTGAGCAACAGAAGTTTCATTTAGCAATAACAAACAATAGTTCTTTTGATGCATTCTACATTCAAAGACTTAATATTGTAGCTTATGCTTCAGTTCTAGACAATGTAAGCAAATATTTACCAACTAACCAAAATATTTGTGCTGTTAGTGTGATAACAATTTAAAAAAGTGGACATAAACCTTGGAATGTACAACAGTGGCATATAAAAAATAAATCAGTTGTTGCCGTTCTATTGTGATCGTCAGTATATTTGTGTTACCTTCCAATGCCTCAACTTCCTGCTGACTTTGCTGGACTTGCTTGTCATCTTCTGAAGATGACGATGATGTATTTGCAGAAGACTTACATTTCCTTTTCAATGCTGGAATACTGCAGCTCTCTAGATATCTGAAACAAAAGCGTATCACAGGAAGCTCTCCCTACTTTGTGGGTTTTTTTTCTCCATTTGGAGAGACAAATATTTGAACAATCCAAACTGGAGATCCAGGGGTCGGTAACTAGTATTTTAAATTCACTGCAGGAAGCTCTGTTCACATATCTGCTTTCCAAGGAGTATGCTAAATAAAATTGATAAATTACTCTTTAAAAAAAGAAAAAAAGAAAAAAGAAAAAAAATGTTATGCACTGGGTTAAAAAATAGTGACTTTTTATAAATTATATCAACTTTCTGTTTTATACAGATGTTCTCAAAGCATATACTGAGAAGACATTGACATACTATGCCCGTCAACATTCTCTTAAACTCCTATTGCATCAATGGTGAAACTAGCAGTAGACAAACATCAATAGTTGCAAACAGAATCCTGGGCCCTAAATTCTTCATTACAACGTAATTCGGATTGACTGAGCATTGGGATTGATTGCCCAGATTTATCTCACAACTCAAACTCCAGACAGTTTAGACCAACGCACGCTGCTTGGATATTTACCTTCCACCAATTAATCTTAAACTTGTATCTCTGAAATCGCTTCATAGTTTATTACCTGATGATACTATGAACACAGTTGATCTGCTGATAGGAAGGAACACGCGGAGTCTTCTTTGAATCATCATAAAATGCATTGCCTGGTTCTTCTGTGCTATCACTTCTCAATGTCTGAAGAAAACAGGAAGCAGTGTGCCTCTTCCCTAGAAAAGAAGAAATCCTCAAAGACTACTCACCAAGGCATCTAAACACTACCCCCACCAAGACACACACATATATATACTGGGATGCATATATCATACAGGGATATATGGCCTATGACAGCACAGCTCTCATTACTAAGTTACTCTGCATTTTCACCTTGATTCACATGTTTCAAGGCAGCGGAGGGAGAAGGAGAAAGAACGCCTGAAAATAAAAAACCCCACACACCACCTTAACCATCCACTCAGAACAACTAGTAAACACAAAGAAAACAGCAGAGACAAAAAATATTGTATTTAAATTGCAAAGAAGGCTGCAATCAATATTACTCCTCTCTCAATTTATACATCACAGAATCGAACCTGTTATTTAACAGTAATTTACAGCTTTTTATAGCATAGATACACAGGTCAGAGTACTATCAACATTCACAGTGCAGTCCTCTTAGCCACAAGGGTAGTTAATTATAACTTTCGTAGAGTATCACAGAGCAAAATGTTTTAATACTGATTCCTATGATGTCTGAGGAAGAATCCAATTTTCTCCATGTATTTGTGCTAGGTACTAACTGCAAATAATGTGTATTAGCATAATATTAAACACTCAATAACTAAACCACTACTTCAGTGGGAAGTGGGGCAGTGTTTTCCTATGGATTGTTTCTGAGAGTCCACATGAGGTAACTAAGGGAATCTTCCGTAGTAGACTTATACTTGCTACAAGCAAGTCTGCATTTTCACTAGAAAATGTTAAAATAAAAAAAGTAAAAGTCTATTAACCTAGAAAG
>VZTV01098068.1:0-17949 GCA_013400875.1 Anhinga rufa
AGGGAAGTGAACCAACAGACTGCACTGTAGCTGGAGCAACCTGTGGCAGAAGCAAGCAGGCCCTGCTTACCAGATGGGAGAAGATGGCTTCCTTGTTCTGGATGTTGCTGACTGTTCCTGAGAACTCCAGAATCTCCTTGGACAGTTCCACGATGAGCGCAGGGTGCAGCTTGCAGAGCATCACCAGCTGTGAGCTCAGCACCCTGGGGGAGAGAGATGGGCAGAGCTGTCATCACCAAACCGAGGAGGTGCTGGCAGCACCCAGCTGCTGTACGCTCAGGATGCTTCCAGCAGGGCTGAAGGTGCAGATCCCATTTTGCACCCTCCAAAGATGTGTTGCAGCAGGGACTGAGCCACAACTGAAAAGGCTCCTGGGCTGCCCTGGGCTGCCAGGCTGCAGCCAGTGGAAGGACTGGGAAGCTTGACTGGGCCACCTGTCCCATCTCACCTGTACACGTCATCTTTAAATGCTGGGATCTCATAGAGCTGGTCACTTCTCTGCAGCAGTAGCACCACCAGCTGGTTTATCAGTGGCCCATCTGCAAACTAAAAAACAGCCGTTGTTTCACCACTACCAGTGACTTCCAGCAGCCAAAACTCAAACTAACCAGCCAGGTAACACAGCTGGCACAGAAACAGCCTGATCTAGCAGGAGGGGAGCAGTGCACAAAGCAGGTATCAGGCACTTGTTCTGCTCTCACCCACCTCCTTTACAGCTGGCTCAGAGAACAGTGTGAAGCCTGCCACTGCCCATGGAGCTTTTCTGCTTCTCCAGATGAAACGGCCAGCTCAGTGCTGGTTCATGCCAGTATTAGGCCATCCCACCCTCCCCTCAGGCACCCCTCTGTCAAAGCTGCAGCCTCTTAACAATTTTGCTTCTATGACTGCTCTTCACAGAAGAAGAGAACCCTGCAGCACGACTGGGAGCCAAACTCCCCCAAAAGGGCCTACCTCTGCCACCACCCTGAAAAAGAGCTCCAGTAAGACAGGGACAGTCTCCGCACACTGCACGATCCTTGGGCTGCTGGCCAGGGATCCCAGCAGCTGCCGAAGTGGAATCAGCCTGCGGGCAACAGAAGAGTTACTGATGAAGGCTTGTTCCCAGCTACTCTCCTGGCCGACCTTTCCCTGTCCCCGCACAAGGCCTTTGAGTGCTTGGCAAAACTAACACAGGAAATATCAAATCCACCTCACCCCAGCTGAGAGCAGCTATGCCTTTCCCAGCAATCCCAGTGCTACCTCCCGGAGCTGGATGGCTGAACCAGACCCTTGTGGCAGTCCCCTACAGCAGCCTCCTACCTCTCTGGGGCGTCCTCAGGAGCAGATGTGGTGCGGAGAAGATACTGGAACATGCTCTTGTAGAGGGGATGGCGAAAGGCTTCCAGACAGGTGGCTGGCTTCACAGCTGGGTCACTGGCAGCCCTCTCGGAGGTAGGAAGAGTGGTTGACCTAGCAAGAGGCACACAGAGAACATGCTGCATTATGAGAATGGGCTGGACCACAGCTGGAATCCTGAACAATGAAATAACTCATTTTCCACTGAAACAAGGGACAGCAAGTTGGTCTAATCCAGGCCCTCTGGAAGCTGGATAACCATGATGACAGAAAATTATGAGCTCAGAGCCCCCAGGCTCAGGCAGTAGTTCCAGAATTGCTTCTGTATCACTTCTGGAAAGGGGAAAATAGTGCTCTGTATCCCATAGTCATTGAAGCCCACCAACATCTTGCCTCTAGGATTACTTCCTTTTCTAAGCTCTCCAGAAAGTGCTGCTAATGTCAGGGAAGACAAGGAGGAGCAGAGGTACAGAGTGAAAGCAAGTCCCAGTCCTATCCCCTCTTCCTGGAGACTCACAGTTCCTAATGACCTCAGAAAGAAACCTCTGTATGCCTCCAGGAGAACAAAGCCAGAAAAGAGGGGTAAGAGCAGGGAGCAAAGACCACGTAGCCCACACCTCCATGCTGAGGTGGTGGCTCATGCCAGACACTCCAGCATGTGGCAACCATTTGGAGCTGGATATGGAGAGGGGAATGACAACAGCTCCCTGAGCCCCAAAGACAGTCCGGTACTGAAGGGTAAAAGCTGGTCACCTCTTCCCATGCACAGCACATTACTAGGAAAACCGGGCTGATGTGTGCAGATTTGTATTTACCTGACTGTAGCAGATGCCTCTCGTTCTGTGACAGCAGCAGCCAGAGGGCAGCTGAGGCTCAGAGAAGTGTGTACTAGGCTATGGGCAATGTCAAGACCCTGATTAGGAAGTGAGAGGAAGGGAAGGTTGCATTACCTCAGCTGGACATCCAGAGCTGCTGTCAAACAGGGCAGGTCAAGCAGCAAATGGAAGATCTCAATGGCTGTGCCTGCATCCAGCAGAAATGGGAGAAGATCCACAAACTCAGAGATAAGAGGTGGGCTGTTCCATGCCAGGAACTGCAAAGAGCAAGCACAAACTGCTGCACTATCCCTGCTACTCCACCACACACCCAGACGACTCTCACACTGTGACCAAAAGGGACGGGGAAGGGAAAGTCACTTCTGAAAAGCAAAACCAGAGAAATCTGAGGGTTTGGTCAAAACCTGGGAGGCTGCTGGAAGCTCAACACAGGCGTCTGACAGCTGGTTCAGTGGTGGGCAAGCTGCAACTTATTAAAGTTTGCCAGAAACAAAGTGCTGTGTCCTAACTGTGTTCACTGCACTTCCCAACCCACTGGCATAATACTAAGGCGGACTCTTTACTGGCAGTGCTAATCACACCCAGAACCCTTCAAATGCCCACTTGCTTTTATAACAGTCCTTGCCAGCGCTCTCCCTAGCACTGCCATGGAGGCACATGGAGGGCTCTGGGGTGCAAACAGGAAGTTCTGGGGCACAGAAAAGAATGTGCAGCAGGCTCTCTCCTGTGCTGCTCCAGCAAGATGTACCTTGAAGAGATTTGGGAAGCTCTGCCTGAATATGCTGGAGGTCTCAGTGAAGAGCTGGCTGTTGTCTTTGCAGAACTGGACAAATTCGAAGGCCAGTGATGGGTTGTGGAAGAGCTGAGCCGGGATATCAGTGAATAAGTGTTTGTAGATTGCATCGGAGTCCACAGCTGCCATTTTGCCTGGGAGGACACAGCATGTTGCTGAGCACAGTCCACCCAGCAGCCCTTCCAACAAGGGTTCCAGGGGCTAAGCTACATCTGGATTATGTTTCTCTAAAGAGTGCAGGACACCCCAGC
The DNA here is from genome assembly GCA_013400875.1 of Anhinga rufa. Classification (NCBI taxonomy): domain Eukaryota; kingdom Metazoa; phylum Chordata; class Aves; order Suliformes; family Anhingidae; genus Anhinga; species Anhinga rufa. The sequence goes on from VZTV01098068.1 coordinate 3,216, forward strand.
TCCTGGGTGTCCCAGAGTGGGATCATCCATCCCAGAGTACAGCCAGGGCTGAATTACCCACTCTGGCAGTCAGCAAACTGCCAGGGCAAAAGGCTGTGACAAGAGTATGCAAGACTAGATAGTGGAGGAGGCGGGGGAGAGCTGATGACTTACTGTGGTTCAGGAAGAACTGGGCAATGGGCAGTAGTGCCCTGGCGTAAGTGGCATCCCCACAGATTCTGCTGTGCAGGATTTTCAGGAAGGAGACTGCGCGGTACACGTAGGAGGAGTCCTGTTTGCAGATGATATCCATGATTGTCACTGCCTCAATGAGACACTGCAGGAGAGCAGAGAATTAGATCAGAGTGGGGAAAGCCACAAATCCCAGAGCTTCAGCCCCACCTCTGTGTACTTACAGCTTTCTGCAGGTCTCCATCATCTTTCTTCAGGGGTCCTGCCAGAGAAAGGAGTCCAACTTAAACTTCAAGTCCAAACAGAAACATTAGGCCATCAGTATGAGCACTACCAGATTTCAGGACAGGTGGGAACACATACTGATCCTGATTCCAGGCTAAGTTCCACAGCCCCCCTGCAAATCAAGGGTAGGAGGCAGAACATGGCCATTGCCCCCAAATCCCTCCCAACACCCCAGCTCAGGGCTGGTCAATGACTTGCACCAGCAGCTGCAACAGGTCCCATGCCTAGAGCCTGACTGCAGACTCTAGGGAGGGAGATCCCAGCCCGAAGAGGCAGTGAACCAGAAACATTTTCAAGAACACTACCAAGAGAACTCCAAGGAGGGTTCATGGCAAGACTCACGCCGGTTGCTCTGCTCAATAAGCCGCTGGCAGTACTCAAAGGCTTTCTCCCGCAGACGCTCCTTTGGGGGAAGCAGACGACTAGATGTGGACGAAGTTGAGACCATGGACATAACAGACCTGTCCATTCCTGATTTGTCATCTACAGAATAAAGGTCACCACGTATCAGCTCACGGCATGGGCAATATAACCCACACAGCTGCCCAGCAACAGCAAGGGAGCTGTCTGTCCCCAGGTGCATTGTAAAGAAAAGGAAGCTGGGGAAGAAGGGAGTGTTATAAGAACACTAAGGAGATGCTGTCTCCCACCACCCAGGCCTTTTTCTCAGGGACACATGGGGTTTTGCCTGAAACCAGGGGAGTCAATGAATGAATAATTCCTTGTGGAAGGATCAGTAAGGATCAGGCAGGAGGTTTTGTGATATTTCTTCCCAAGGATTCCCTGCTCCTAGTCTAAGAGCTCTGAACTCTTGCCCATATTCTGGATTGCCCATATTGCTGGATTGCTGGTACAGCCACCTAATCATCTCAGAGCACGCACCCCTCTTGCGGGTGCAGCCCACACTGGCCTGCAGCCCTTCAGCTTGTACCTGAGTTAGGGGTCTTCAACCCCTTGCCCCCATAGCACAGCAGCCACTTTCGCAGCATGGAGAAGGCTTGCACGTTGAGCCACTGGTCCTGTGTGTAGTACTGACCCACTGAGAGCACTGTGAAGAAGTCTGTGGCAATGGCGCCATCCACCTCTGTGACAGGACCAGGCTGTGAGAAAAGATGCAGGAGGTCAGATCCCCACGGAAAGGCTAAGTGAGAAGGCAGGGAAAACTCCACTGAGCCCATGAAGACAAGTAGCCCTCCTTTATATGTACCATGGGGCCTGCAGCGGGGCAGTTATCCAGAGAGAGAAAAGCTAACTCTGTTGGATCCTCTTCCCCAGCTGAAACACTCCAAACTCTCCCCCTCTCTCTGACACAGGCTTCATTTGCAATCAGCTTTTACTCCGAGGTACATGGTCACTAAAAGACTCTCCCATCAAAACTACTTCAAGGATCAATGCTCTGGCTCTACAGCAGAGCTCCTAAATCTTGGAGCTATAAATCCCTCTACTTTGCTTTCCTATGTGTCTTGACCACTTACCCCACAAAAAGCAACAAAGAACAGCAGCACTTCTAGGTTACCATCTCCCAAAAGAAGCTGATTCTGGGAACCTGAAACAGCAGGTAACTGACTAACAAACGCCCTTGTGAGATGACCACAGCAACTCAGCACTTACCTGTCTGGTTCTGGGATTGGAGAAGAAGCCTCCAGAGGGCTGAGCGACTCCTTGCTGAATACTCGCATACCTCAGCCAGTCAGCCATCTTTTTACTGACTACATTGGTCTGCTCTGTACAAGGAAAGTCACAGGGTCAGTGCTAGATCAGGCAGAGAAGCAGCCTCTGCAACACTCCCCTGCTACCTCTCCATTGCTGTGCTTTTCTCCAGCCTAGATCACTGTTTTTCTTATCCAGTAATCAGTAAAGAAATTGGTACCCCAAGGTGGATGCCCTATACTCCTCCTCATACTACTTCAGAGTCCAGGATCGCTCACACTTCATTTCTCACTCCTAGCCACTGGGTCAGCCCCATTATTGTTTTGCCTGTTTCCTCAGACAAAAAGTCAAGGAGTGAGTGCTGGAACCAAGCATTTCTGGTACCAGATCAGTCAAGAGGTACTTGTTCCTTTGTCTCCATCCACAGCTGCTAATAGGAGGAAGGTGCAAAAATACTGCCAAATCTATTCCAGCAGTGGCAGGCTTCACTGAGCAGACAAAGGTATAAATCACTCACAGAGAACAAGCAGAAGCTAAGACAGGTAATCCTGCTTGCTCAGCCAGGCCCAGCATCTTCCCCAAAGCTTCTCCTGCATACTGCATGACATACACAAACCTCACAGGAAACTCCCAGAAACAGACTCGCTCACAACACAACTCCTCACCATTTTAAGCCTGGAATGCTCTCCTACGGTTCACCTACCAGGGCATATCCCTCACCGCTACCCAGACAGTCCTGCCTCTCTTATGAAGAGTATCCCTAGTTGCTTTTGCTGTGCTCTTGAACAGACACACAGGCACATCTCTGTTTCTGTTTCTCACTTTGCTTGACGCTCTTCGGGATAGCTACAATTTTACACTCCTACTGCATCTGGAGACCTCGGTGAGGGTACATGTTACTGTGATACAAATCCATACAGAAGACTCTGACCCCAGAAAAGGCCCAGTCCCATTTTTGAGTGGTGGAATATATCTTGTCCAATAAATTCACTTTCCTTGTGGCAGAGATGTCACTTTTAACAGCAGTTTCCAAGTCGTACTCCTAGCCAAAGCCTTCAGAGAGCCTTCTGATCACTATACAGATCACAGCCAGATGGTAATCTCAGGCCTTCCTATATATTTACCTTCAGTTAGAGATTCTGGTGAAAGACTGATGACATTTGACAGGACAGGAAGAAGGTACCGAGCACTCTGACCCTCAGGCAGTCTTCTTTCGAGGACTTTTACAATACGCTGCCCCACAGCAGACACTTCAGCTTTCTTATTTCCCTTAAAAATAAAGCAGAGGTAAAGCTAGGCAGATAATCTTCTACTGACGCTAGAGACCAATACCATACAAACTCTTCCATCAGACACCAGTACCAATGTCAAACATAAGAAGAACTCAGAGCACAGGCTATTTTACCACATCTTACAGAGATCTTCCGCAACGTGAATTCACAGATCCCTGGAGGGGAAGAGTACTTTGATGCCGCAACAGGTTTGTGGACAACCATCACTTGAAGTGGAAATTAACAACTGCAGTGGATGTCTTCAAATTAAACACTACTTTGACCCGTCAATTCTAGAGCAGAGACTACTAGCACTAACGACTTGCCATGCAGTCAGTGTGCTAGCTCAATTGTTAAATTAGAAATTTATTAACAGAAAATGGACTGTTGTAACCTGTTCTAGGACTCTCTGCTTAGTGCATATCCTCGCAATGTGGAAAATAAAGCAGCTTCCTCTTTTGGAGGCTGTTATGGCTGTGGCTCTGAGATGCTTTCAAACCCTTCTGTCCAAGATGACTTTTGTTAAAGACAACAAGAGGACCCAGACTTCTGACAGGTTTTCTTGTCTTGTGAACATCATCATGCCAACAAAAAGTAAACCTTCTCCGCTGCTCAGGGTCTCAGACAGCTGGCTGCTGAAGGCAGTGAATAAACACCAGCCTCTGACACTCCCCATCTAATAGTCAGATTTGTACCAGATCACTAGAAGGAATTAGGAAATTGCAAGCGAGCTTCCAGTGAGGAATTTCCATGGGGGAACCTCACCCATGAGTGGGGCTTATTTTGGTGCTTCTCTCATGAATAGATGTGAATAAATTGACCAAAGCAACATACAGACAAGGAAGTTTAAAGTTCAGGGATGGGGATCTGTGCAATGAAGGAAAATGGAAGAGACAACCCTGCTCCTCCCACAGATACATCGCTGCAGCCCACTGCAAATGATGGGTCTGCTTATCTGTGTTGCTGACACAGATCTGTGTTATCTGTGTTGTTTCCTCTGTTACTCAGAGGAAAACCTGACTGGACTCAAACCAATGACAGGTTTCCAGCATCTAATGCAACACCAGAGGCTGTGTTTTCTGAAAACCAAAAGCTTTATCAAAAGAACATCAACTTTGCAGAGCCAAGGGGACAGGGGAGCAAAGAGGAGGATGATTTCCATCCAAAGCAGTGACAAATGAAAATATGCTGAAGATGTTTTTAAAGGCTCTGCTGAAGTGTGGCTGCTTTCATGAGTGAGGCTGCTGCTCGTTGCACCCCACGTTAGAGAAGTGATACTGAAACGGCTGAAATATAAGAAGCTTTAGTAACATCAAAAATTGATTAAAATCTCTTCACAGTTTTAGTTGCAATCTAACAAAAATGAACACACAGGGTATATTTTTGCACTGTAGAACTGCAACACAGTCTCAAGGCTGGATATGGGAGAGAGGTGCTTTGTAAGGCAGCACAAAAGTAATATGTCACTGTTTTCTGTTTCTGTGTTTTCATTTCCTCTAGCTAAGTGACTCAGAGGAGTAATCAGAAATGTAGGAGGCATTTTTATGCACACAGTAAAACTTAGAATGAGAAGCTTCAGAAGGACTCAGAAAAATATTTTATCTTCAATAGGCACAATAATAGTAAAAAAAGAAGTAGAAGGAAAAAAAAAAGTTTCCAGCTTATTCCCCAGAGGGCAGTCAATGCAGGCAGCACTCGAAACAGGAAGGTCCTCATGCTTTCTTCTCAATGGAAAATCTAGATCTTTGAAGCACCATCCACATTTATAGCCCTGTATGTTTTATAGGTTCTATGTACAATTTTTTAAATTGAACATGAAAGCCAGTACCATAAAAAGAAAAAAGTAGTAGTAATAAATTCACTCTCAAATCTTTTGCTCTACAGGTTCAAGCAGCCCTGACTTGAAGTCTATTACAGCAGCTAGCACTAAAATGTTCCTTTCGGCTCCCAGGTAGTTACAAGCCTACTTGGGGCCCTCAGTCTGTATGCAGCACAATTTTGTGCAGTCTTTGTTATTAAATACTAAACACAAAAAAATTACCATTTTTTCCTACACATACTAAAATAATAAGGTTCCTTAAGTGAAGATGGAAACGCTTCTGTTTTTTTTTTCCTAGATACTTTAAATTGATTTTCACTTTCCTTGAGCTCAGCAAACAGGAAACAATCAAAAGCAAATCCCTATTGACAAGGGAAGATTTCTGACTTGACAGGTCATTTACCTGAGCCAGAAGGACGGAGGATACCAGGCTCAAGAGCTTTGTATCTTGAATCTCATCACAGGAGAGGATCAGATCATTGCAAGGCGACATCTCTCTCAGGATGGCAGCACATAACACCTGAATCTGCTCAGGGTACTTGGACGAACACAGCACTGTCTGCAACAGCTCCACAAACTTGCCATCTAGCCTGCAAGAGTCACAGTAAAGAATCGCAAGAAAAGATTCAGAGGTTCATTTCCTGCATATTCTTGGTCTTGGGATGATCTCCCTTGACAGTGACCCCGACTAATGCCACCTTATCATCTCCGCTGCTGAATTTCGTTCCTTAGCGCAGCTTTAGAAGGGTGCTCAGCGCCACAAACGTGTCCCCCTCACCGCACAAGGGGGAAGGGGCATCTTCTGCTTCGCAACGGGGGAAAAAAAGGCAAAGAGAGGCTTTACCTTTATATCAACCTCAGTGTTTTCAAAACAGGGAGTTTTTTTAAAGCACTAAAGCACTACCCCCCCGTCCCCTTTCTTCTTTTTCGGCAGCGAAGTCGCGCGTTGCCTCTCGCGGGCACCGGGGGCAGACGCGGCCGCTCACCTGCGGGGGTACCCGGTGGCGGCGACGGCGAGGTGCAGCCTCTGGAGGCCCTCCGCGGCCTCGGGGCCCGGCTCCGGGCCCTGCAGCAGGGCGGCGACGCGGGCGGCGAATCTCCGCAGCTCCTCCTCCGGGATCTCCCTGGCAGGGGGAGCGGCCGTCGGGACCCCGGCCGCGGCCCCTCCGCGCTCGGGGCCCGCTCCGGGCCGCCCCGCCGCCCCCCCCGGCGCCTCAGCGCCCCTCCCGGTACCTCGCCTGCCTGAGGAAGCTCTCGGCCGCCGCCGTCAACATGCCGGATGCTCCGCCGCTGCTCCCCCGCGCCTCGGTGCGCGGCCAAAGCGGCCCCCCGGAGGCGGGCGGTACGGCCGGGGCGGCTCCGGGGGGACGCGGCTGCGGGCGCACGAAGGTTCCGGGTGCCGGAGAAGTTCCGGGGGGGCCGGGGCAGGGCCGGTCCCAGCCCTGGGGAAGGCGGGCCGGATCCTGGCCCCGGGGAGGAGGGCTAATGGCAAAATCCTCTCTGTTGACCGTTCATGTATTATTTTGAGATGATATTGCCATTATTCTCCACCTCGGGACCACGCTCAGGAGTGCGAGGGGAAGCTTGGCCCCAAGGCCGAGGGCGCGAAGGAGAGCCCCTCTCGGGACCCAGACCTACGGGAAATGTGACTGCATGGCAGAGCCTGGGTTGTTAATGACTGCAAAAGATGCCATTAGCCTTTCCTGGGACCTGTTCAAAACCAATGCTTTCCAAAAAAGGGCAAGAAGTGTTAAAAATACCTGCTCAGGAGGTGGTCTTCAGAGCTTCCAGAAGGTTAAAAAGGCAGAAACACCTCCCCGTTAGAAACATCTCTCCTCCCGACTGCCCATAGGCCCAAAGCTCTTGCTGCAGTGCTGGGCATCACGCTGCGGGGACAAGAGGGCTCCTCGGAAGAGAGCCTGGCGCTTCGGTACGTCTCTGCCCTACACCCCCCTGGCATTGAGGTTCATTAGCAGTGTCCCTTGGCAATTAGCCCCCAGAGCAGCAGCTCCCATCGCCCTCTGAAGCGGCAGCAGCATCCATCATCCCAGCCCTTAACAGTCAGAGCTACTGCAGGCAGCAGGCTGAGGCACAGGGCAAACACGAGCATTCAGATTCTTCCTCGCACATCACCTCCTCTGGCTGCTGCACAAAACATGCCAGAGATGACATGACAATTTTAAAGGACGCCCCCCCCCAATGGTTCTGGTGGGATATCTTTGCTACACTCTACATTATTTTTTTTTTAAACAGTTAAATACAGCTACTTTATGTCAACTGAGGTCTTAAGAAGCTATTTCTTTTCCATTTTGGAGCTCAGAATGACTTTGTTTAGTCAAAATAAACCCTGAACATAAATTGTAGCTCTGTTAGGAGGACAAGGGAAGAAAAACCTAACTATAATGTAGGTGGATAAAGAGGTATTTTCTGACCTCAGATGCTTAAATGAAACAGTTATTACAAATTACAGGGAAATACGCTGAAATAGTTTATCTTTCAAAATAACCATGTTTCACTCCATGAAAACATGAAAGCTAGAGCTGGAGGAAGAGTTTACAATCCCCAGGGGAAGCATTACAGATCTGAAACACACAGGTACGTATGTTCACTCTGCTGCCAAGTTAACAGCTTTCCAAATAACTGACAAGGGATCAAAAGTATCTGTGAACTCTAGAACAGTGCAGGGTGTCCAGACATATACTTCCCTCCACAGCGTTTAACAAAAATAAAAGGAAAAAAATACTAAACGACTGTCCCCTCACACTGGGAGAAGGGGTAGACTGTACAACACAAAGTGCTGCAGGAATCTCAAGCCCCCTACGATACTACGCTGGCAGGATGCAAGCCTGTCTCTCAAAAGCAGAAAACAATTTCAGGGCATTTTCTTTTTCATATATAATTTTATTTCTGGTTATAGAAACAAATGCTAAGAGGAGAAGCAACATTCCCCAACCACATACATCAAATTAAGGTAACAGAACAGAACAGTTAAAATAAATGAAAAAAAATAGTAGAAATTTAAAACTTTGTTATAGCTTTAAAATATTAACGTTCTTGATACATTAGAAATCACATTCAGATCTCAAATCTTTAAAAAAAATGTATGGCTCCATATTAAAAAAAAACCAAAACCACTGTATCCCATTTGATGTGGAAATGCAGGTCCTGCTCCTCAGATGCTCACATTTGCCGTCTCCTCTGGTGAGCAACGGCCTCCTCAGCACGACCTCGCGGGAGCCACGGTCTGCCTGTGCAGTTAAGCATCTCACAGGAGCAGAGCTGCAACACAGCCAAAGATGATGAACTTCACATCCACTGCCCCAGAAGGAGCTTTCCCCCTTGGGATACACACCTGCTTTTTAAAAAGCACTGATAACAAAAACAAGTCACAAAAAAATACTTTTGATATCAGCTGTAAAAAAACCCCACAAAACCCAAAACATCTGGCTGGAGGTGTCTTGTACAGGCAACACCAGGAACTGAAATGCAAGCATGGCTTTAGTTTCCCCATCCCTCCCAGTCTTTAAATTAAGTGCCAAATCTAGGTGAAAGGGGTAAGGCTCCCCCAGATCTCTGTAGCAAAACACTTCTGTCAAGCCACTGAGGTATTTCAGGTCCTTGTCGCACTGCAGCCTTCCCCTAAGGACTCAGTGGGAATGTCTATCTGCAGAACAAGGGGAGATGCAGATTTTTCTGATTTATTTTTTTTTTTAAAGCAAATATTCAGAGCTGCATCTGAATTTTCAACTCTACCACCCATTGCTCACATGCATCTTTTGATTTATCTCCAAACCGCTTTCAATAGTCCTTTGGATAACAGTCCTTTGGATAGCTACATGCTCTTAAACGCTCTTCTTGGCTACGCGGAGGTTGGCTGGCAGACTGGACAAGGCCAGTCTCATCGCAGTAAAAACAGCATGCCCAGAACCCAAGACAATATATGGTCTTGTAAGATTTTTGTATTTTAAAGCCATTCAATTTTCCGTATCAGTATATTTGAATAAGATTTTTTTTTAACATTCTCCATTTTCTTTTCCATTAAAGCAGAGACGTTAGAAACAATTCTCTGGTTCTCTCTACTTCAAGCCCGTTTGGGGGAGGAAAAAAAAAGAGATATAGCAAGTTTAGGTTTACAGTAATTCATTTGCTACAGAGCCAACTTGCCTACTTAGCAGCCTGTCCACCTCTGAAGAGCGGCATATAAATCAGCAGAACATTAGGATGTTCTGCACCAGACTTTTAGCAGCAAGGCAGTGAAACAGAGGGAAATATCACTTTCTGCTCCATTTAAATCTCATTTTTCTTCAGCTAACAGACATTTCTCCTCAACATTGCCCTTAGCTTTAAGGAGGGCTGTTTCGGATTGCTTTAAGTGAAACTGAGGTGGGGTAGAAGCATATCTAGATCATGGCAACGGTGCCGGCGTCTGGGATACTGCATGCATTGCTTAACTCAGTGGCAGATACAAAGCAGTAACCAAATGTTAGGGGAAGTCTGGTTTTCACAAGGGCTGTTTTCTGCTGAGGAGGAAAGCTGTTTCCTTTCACTGCTCCTATTCTGGTTACTCTTCTTACTACCAATCCTGTCCTCCCTTAAGTATCAAAGCCCGACCACAGGACAGTAAGCACAAACCGCGGTGAAGCATTCACTCAGGTTCTTACAGAGAAAGGAACTTCTACTTCTGGAAGAGCAATTAGGATTAGAAAGCCAAGTGTCACCTGCTTTTAAGATTAATTCTCAAAAGGCCCAATGGGTCAAAACACACACTTCTGTGAATTTAGTGATCCTTGTGGAGTTAAACCATGACTGAATTTGGCCAGTTAGGTAAAGTTTACCCCCTGTGAATGGGAACATTAGAAAAAACGTATGCATTTGCTTTTAAGGGGATATACACACCTCACTCCCCATGAAGAGACAGAAGCATTGTAAAAGGAGAACAATGTCAGCAGAGGAAAAGAAGCTATTTCGTAGTGCCCTAGTGTTAGCTTAGCCACCTGACAGACAGACAGGAATTCCTCAACCTTACAGCATCCTCGTGGACCCTCCATTGATTTCCTCTGTTAGAAATGAGGTCCCATTACTTACAGAGCAGTAATCTGTAAAGAACTCCCTGATACTGCACCTAGAGATAATTTGAGGCGAGAAAGGATTCCAGCTTTCATTAGTGCTATTTGGGGGAATTTGATGCCAGAATAGCAGCACGGACTGGGGTTGCTGAAAGCGTGACAAAGCCAGAGGCAGGGCTCCTACACAAGGAAGATGCAAGTACCAAGTCGCCTCTTCTGCTCTGTGAGAGGAATGAAAGCAATCATTGAAGTAAAGCTGCTTCTACCGGCTGCCCACATTAGTTACAAAAATAGGTACATTGTTCTTTTAGAATCAGTGCCTGGCGCAGGAATTTACCAACATACTGCATAAAAGTCTGTGTAAAGTACCATTTAAGAGAAAGAAATAGTCATGGACCATTTATATATCTATATTTACACACACACACTCACACACACACACATTAATAAATATAAATTTTATGCTTACACAGATCTAATTTAATATTCTCTGAAAAAAATATTTAAAGGGTTTCTTCCTCAGCTGCCACCCATGAATTGTCAATGGTTTCTTCTACCTTGAGAGCAAAGGGGTAGACTTGGCACAACTACCCTCAGGCTCTGAAACTTAAAGTGACACGTAAGGAGAGGACCAGCCATACATTCTGAAGGGTTTTAATTCAGTGTTGGTAAATTGAAAAGGTATCAAAAGAATTTTCTGAACATATAAATACGAAGGTTGAGTTGATTAAAATTTTGGAATTTAAATATAGTGCTCCAAGAAAACCAAGTATTTTTCAAAATGTCTCGCTCAGGCCAAAGTAAAATGCTCACTGCTGTATTACCGCCCCGTGAAAGCCAAACTAACAGAGAAATCCCCCCACCACAGCTAGATATTTTCCACTGCTCATTATTATATATGCATATATCCACACCCATGTGCACAAACACATGTGCTGTCCTGCAAATAACCCACTTGAGAGATGCTGATCTAACTAATCGCAGCCAAATAGCTGCTATGCAGCCGCAGAGAGAGAGGCACTCCAGCACGAAGTCACAGCTATGGTTTGATCAAGTCCAGATGAAAATGCAAGAAAGCATCACTTCCCGCTCCCATTAGTTCCAGCAATCCAGATGACCTTGTAGTGTAACTGTTTTCTGCAGCACAGCTGGCTCCATTGTAAGCTACACTTTACGACAGTAGTGTATGCTATAGTAGTAGCAGCTTTGGCATAATTTTTCACCCAGAAGGAAACAAAAAGTTACATGACCGAACGCTCTGTTTTATAACTGCAACCTAACACACAGATTCTCACCAGATGCAAACCTTCAAGCAATGAAATGAAATTAGGAGTTGGATTGAAGGACCCTGGAGTTGACAGAAACAACTACAAATAGAAGGGAAAAACTGTGATGGGAGCAGAAACAGGAGCTGCCCCAGAGACTGGCTGGCAAGGGAAGACAGATCATTTGCTACAGGATAGCATTTGCAAACCAAAAAGCTCAGTGTGCAGCAAGGGCAAAATTATGAAGCTAGTCGTGTTCCTGTAGAGGTTCATTCTTAATGCCCTAGTCCAACTTATTAGCAGCAGGACTAAAGAACCTGAAAGATTTTGCATCAGGATAGAAACTCAAGGCAAGTTCCACATTGGATTGAAACTATCATTTGATAAGGTAAAGCACAGATATTTTTTAAAGTGATCAGGATCCTTCAGCACTGCCTCTTGTTCAGAAAGCTCTAAGACCCAAGCTGGCAGTCTTCCTTGGAAGAGAGGGATGAGATGGTTGCATACATACAACTGCAAGCCAGAGTATTTCCAGTTTACTTTGCAATTCTAGTTTCTTACACTTGCACTTGCCTTACAGCAAGAGACCAAACAGGTACTGGGCTGTGCTTGCAAAAGTGTAGCTGGCAGGCCAAGGAAAGTGATTCTTCTTCCACTCCATCCAGCATTTGTCAGATCATATTTGGAGTACCTTGTGTTCAATTTTGGGCTCCCCAGCACAAGACAGACAGGGACCTTCTGCAGCAACTCCACTTGATGCCCTGGGGACTTGAGCATGTGATGTACAAGAAGAGACCAAGACAACCAGGTTGGTTCAGCCTGAAGAAAAAGAAGCAAATGGAGAAAATCTTACCGGTGTCTTCAACTACCTATTTGGAAGATGCAGAGAAGGCAGAGCTAGGGTCTTCTCAGAGGTGTGATGTGACAGGACAAGCGGCAATGAACACATGCAGCTGCATGGGAAACTCTCCTTAGACAGCCGAGAAAGTTTTCACCTCATGGGTGGTCAAAGTAGAACAGGGAACAGAGTCACGAAAGCTCTGTCTCTGAAGACTTTCAAACCTCAGCTGGACAAGGTCACAGCAATGCGATCTAGTTGGACCTGCTCTCAGCAGAAGGTTATAGCAAAGACCTCCAAAAGTTTCTTACAACCCAAGTTAGTCTATATTTCTACACAGCTACATTTGGCCAATGGCAGAGGCAACAAATAGAGATTTGATCTCCCCTAATCCTGCAGTTTTATGTGATCTATGTTTATCACAGTAATAAACTATAATTTTAAGTCATAGCTTAAACCTCAGAAACAAAGACAGAACAACCAACCAGTTGGAATTTAATCCTTACATGCAATAAGCTTAAAGAAGCAGCTTTTGATCCGCTACAGAAAGGTACAGAACTACTGCTAGATTAAATCCTTGTCATCCAAGATCCCCAAACCTAGGTTTGGCAGGGAAACATTTATCCTTTCACCCTGTATTTTGACATTAATTTACACGCTAGCACACAGAGTGATACCAAATATCTCACTGGGAAACCCCCTTGCTAACACAGATGAAATGCTCTTACACCAATTTAACATCCCCAGAGGTCAGTGAAAAGTGTTCCACACCACACTGTATGAAAGCTCAGGTCAGATGCCCTTACTTGTTTAGATGTAGGTCCCTAGCCTTCTGTGCTTCAAGTTTTATTTTACTGCTGGCATTTCCCTACTGAAAAAGGGGAAAAAACATTGAAGTTAACTCTGAATGACAGTTCACACAAGACAGATGTCCAAAACATGCAAAACCAAGTTTATGCCCCACCCCAAAAAACCTGAAACCAGAGCATGACATTGATTGCAGCAGCACTGTCAAGGCTTCAGCTGTTATTTAACTATTTCTTTCCTCTTACAAAACTTTAACATGTCTCCGAAAACACACTCCTGAACAAGCTGTGCCCAGCAGTAACACGTCTAGAACAGCATGAAAATTAAATACACAGTGACCAAACTGACCTTTCTCAACCTGTTCTGGAGCCCCATGTATCCCACAGGTATTTTCATCCTTGGGCAGAGCTTAATGCAAGGTGCTGCTCCCATCAGTGGATAAAAATTACTGGATACGCTACAGGGGACAGCGTTAATGGTATGGGGGAGGGAGGAATATGGGAAGAAAAAGGAGTGAAAAGAATATATGAGCTAATCATGAACTTCAATTCTGTGCTCAGCACTGTGTCGTGTTATCACTAAATCAGATTAAATTGATCTCACTGTAAAAAGCTTCCTGTATCACAAGAGCCAAGGTCAAGACAAAACAATAACTAAGGAATTCCAATGGAATAAACCCAAGAACTGCAGTCAGCTTTTGCAAACTGAAGCAACAAGTTGCTATAAACTGACCGCAATCAAAGTAAAATTAGTCTTTGTCATTGCCTAAGATGGAAAAAAAAAATCAATAGGGAACAGTGAAAAGTGAATTCACACACTAAGAACTCAATTTTAAAGTTTTCCCAGGTCTAAGTTATAGCAGGTTAAATATTGAACATGCCTTGACCTTTGTCATACAGACAGCAGAAGATTCAGTGAAGCCTCCCACTCCTCTCCCTCTCAAAGTTCCCTCAGTTAATACAATTAATTGAGGACCTGAGATGCAACTTTAGACAATAAAACAAGTTAGGCAATAGATTTAAAAATAATCTGAGTACTGCATATAACCATTGAGGTAAAGTTTTCTTTCTAGTTGAAGGCTAACCATCACATGAATTTTCATTCCTCTGCAGTGCTCAGAACTGAAAGCCTGGGGAATCAGGACTGATATGTAAAAAAAGTGGTGCCGTCTTCCAGACTGAGCAGGGTGTTCCAGATGAGGAACACGTTTTTCCACAGCCTTCAACAGGATTTAGTAAGAACTGTTATTTTACCTGGTATCAGCCAATGATACAGGCAATATTTAGGCAAACCTACAAAAATTTTTTTCAAGTGGCACGGCTGCTTCCTACAGTATCAGGGGTCTGCAGCAGGCTAACAAAGCAAAAATCCCAGTAGGATGAACTGACAAGTTCCAGGCACTTCAAGCAGAATGGGTGAACAGACCAAAGATATTTGCTTATCCTCAACTCACATTTTAACCAGCAGGCATTGTGAGCCACAAAAGGAAGAGTGAGAAAGTGTTATTCTGTTCTAAATACTGAGGAGGCAGATGTATACGTGCAACCTGAGGATGGAACACC
>VZTV01098070.1:0-25269 GCA_013400875.1 Anhinga rufa
GGCTAATCTTATAACAGTAAAATAAGTACAGCAATTTATTGAAACTAGTAGTTTGCAGACATCGCAGGCTGACACTTCTTGTTGCTTATAACTGACAGATTCTAGAAACAAGTACTTTTGATTAATGGGCTGCAATTATGCAGCAATACTAAAATGAAATAGGACTAAAAATACCCCATAATGATTTTTTAAATGCTGTTCTGTTAATGAGAGGATTTGTCCATCTCTACATCAAAGAGAAACTTGCTAGCTTTCTGAGCTTGCCCACCTGCTTCTAATGCAGAAATAGAAATTGCTAATAAACAAGTGGAGACAGCTGCTATGTTCAGACTGCAAATGTGCTGATAAGATCAACTAGTTGACGAGTGACATGGTAGATACTGCAAAGTGCACCAGTGTTCACGGAGAGCTAAACTTGGACTTCTGTACCCTTTCAGGGCATTTACTATGTGGCTGTTGGATAATGGTTTCTAGCTGACACAAAAATAGGTGCATTGAGTCTCTTTCATTCTGGGTCATTTTGGGTTATCTCTGATTTCCCCTGCTTCGTTTTGATATACGAGTTGGCAGAATTAGGTAGCAGAAGGGAGAGATACACTGACTAGTATTCTGGGCTTCTGAATAGAATGGTGGGGGGAAAAGTTGCATTTTGAAGTCGCCAGCTGCACATTATGAGTGTATACCCATATAAACAGGCCTCCTAACAAATTGCTTTCGTAGTTTTATCTGGACAGTTTTTCTTAAGGCATGTGGCATATTAGAGAAGTTCCATGCCTTTTCTCCCCACTCCATCTCGACTTTATGTTAATGAACTTTGCATAATCAAATTGGGCCCCAGAACCAACGTGACTTGTTCCAGATCTTAACTCTGTTTCCCAATGAAGGCATTCTTTCAGTAACACTCAGAAAATGATATCTATCAAATCACCAGCGCGTTTAGAATTTAATTTGCTCTATCAATTGCAATTGTCGTGCTACTTAGCTGTGGGGAAAAAAAAAATTCATTTTCCCTGCCACTTTGTAATTCTTTTTACAAGCTTTTTCTCTTCTTTCTTCATTGAACTTGTTCAACGAACTGTTTTTGAAGAGTTCCTGGCTTAGCTTGAGTGCTGCTTCTGTGTCTTTGAAATAGATAGGGTTAAATAAAATAGGTTGAAATTTTTATTAAAACGTGAATGGGGGGCAGAGGTGATAAGTATGAGGGAATGAAGAAGTCGGAACAGGGTTGGAGGTATGTCTTGNATTTCTACATAATCCATGTCTTGACCCACAGATAAAGGAGGACTTGTGGATAATTTAGGGAAAACATTAAAAGGTATTATGGAGTTTTCTTTTGAGTCTCACAAATGCTCTAGACTTCTCTTTTTTTCTTTTATTTTTCAAGAAAACCAGAGAGACCTACTGCAGCATCCTGTTTGCTTTCCTTATTCTTCCCTTACTGCTTTCATATCATCTTCCACTTTCTTCCTGAGTCTGAAAGCATGATGTGATAGTGATGGATGTAGGAATATCATAGCATTCTGCAAATGCATGTGTACGTGTTAATTTTAGGAAAGGTGGGTGGGTTTCAGAATGAAAATGACAGCTGTGTTATAGCATCATGGTGTAGGACAATTAACAGAGAGAGGGCTCTACTGATGATATTGAACTGAAGGATTCGATTCATTTTCATGGCTAATGAAAACAGAAGAAAATGCTTTGAAGACATGGATTATGTAGAAATTTAATTCTTGGGTGAAGGTGGATGGCACAGGATAATTCATGACTGGGACTTGGGAAATGGATGTTGAGCTTCCAACTTTGAGACTGATTTGTATTTTATCCTTGGGCAACGTACTTGATTTTTCTGTAAATCCTTGCTTTCTTAACTTGGAACATGCTTGAAATATGTAATCTTCAATCTGTGAGGTGTTTCAAGAGATTTTGAGTGAGATGGAATTTATTATTGTTGGCATCAGAATGACTTTGACAGTTTTCCCAAAGGACATTTAGGTCCCATGGTGAGCACCTAACAGAAAACTGTTACTAGTGATTGAAATGGAGATGAAGAAAGGAGGTAGATAGGATAGCAAGAAGAAGAAAAGCAAGATAGAAGAAAAGAGATGGATAAGAGGGTGGGAAGCCCTTAAACTCCTTGTGGGTCAGGTTGTACCTGCCAGAAATACAAATGCAGGGAGGCTTTTATTGTAAAACGAAGCTGTAGTGGATAACGCAGCAGAAACTTTCTGTGACTTGATTTTTGCTTTGTGCTTGCTCTGCTGGAGAAATTTCTGAAAAATTATATTGTCTTTTTTTTTTTTTTTGTAGTGCTTCCTACCCCTGTAGCCTGGTGTAAAAGGTGCAGCCAGAGCCGAGGTCATTTCTTCCCCTTTCTGACCAGCATTGGACAGGGTAGGCTCTAACAAGATTAGTGTCTCAGCTGCTTTGTCACTTCATAACGTTGCAGGTCACCCTAACACAGCTTGGAAATTTGTATTGCAGCAGAGTAGGAAAGTGCATTTAGTAGAGCAGGCACTGAAGGCTGTTCTTGAAATGCAGTCCTGTAAATCCTGGCCTCTGGCAGCGTGAGTTGTTTAGTTATGTTTTATGAATTGGGTCATATAGTGTCTGTTGCAGCTTCCAGATGCCAAACTCCTTCTGTGACAGTTTTGTCAAGCATTTTGAAAGGGCACAAAAACAACAGCTAGAGCGTCACCATGAAATACAACTCAACACATGGGAATTGCTCTTCACAAAGAGCAACTGGGCAGAGGTGAAAGAATAAGCAAGAGACAGATGAAGGACTCTGGGGTCTCAGTGGCTGTGGTGCCGCCACTATCCCTACTCTCCCTGCCTGTAGTACTTACTAACCCTGAACAAGCAAGAAAAATGCAGCGACATACTTAATAGTCTCTGTGCTGACATAGGTGATGGGCCTGCAAGCTATGCAGAATGTCTGTAGATAGACTTGAAACTATGCTCCTGCTCATAAGTGATGACCTTCTGCTTAACTTCACGCCCTGCATCGTACCCTTTTAATCAGAACACTCCCAGGGCCCACATTCTAGCTTGTCAAAGGTCTTTCCCACCAGTTAGGATATCACTTGCAATGCAGATACCGTGACCTTATTTGTCAGCCTATCAAGATGTGACTTGAAATTAGGCTCAGCCCAGATAAAATAATTGCTGTTTACACAAAGAGTAGTGCTGTTCAGATGCTCCCTGTGAGGCCATCTAAAATGCCTCAAATGTAATTTAATAGACAGAAATCAAATTAAAACATGCAGCTAATACATGCAAACTCTAAAATGAATTCGGATTACAAATGGGCAGTGAGACTGAATAGTTCATCCATGAAGGAAGCACACTAAATAATACGGAAAACAAAAATCATTTTAATACAGAAACCAAAAATCATTTAAGGAGATCTCCTGATTTTGAGAGTTGATGGGGATGTTAAATGGCAGGAGAAGGTTATTTTTTGATGTAAGGTGTTTTTCATTACTTGTATATTCTTGCAGTTAGAAAACATCAGTTAGAAGTCTCTTCATATTTTGAAAACAAGGTATTAGCATAAGAAGCTTTGTTAGATATAGCAGAAAGATAAATCATCTTTGCAATGCTAGCCATTAGCCTGTCACGACCATGATTTAGAGCTATTTTCTTTTATTTAAATAAGTGTTTCCTTTAAAAGCATTCTGATAGTTAACAGAGCAGAAGATGAAGTGGTAGTGAATGCTCTGAAATATAATGGTTTCCATATGAGTGCTTCTTATGGTAACTAAGAGAGGAGCTCATGCTGTGGATTGTACAGGCTGTAAAGAATGGCTGAGCTACAGTGGAAGGATTCTGTGGCAGCATCAGTTGGAAAAGCTTGAAGTTCTGCTGGGGAAATGTTGGGGTGAAAATGCAGGAAGGCACTGGGATTGAGGAAACTTCACAGGATCAACTTCATGAAACTAGAAATTCAAACTGATCAGCAACCATCATTCATATAGTTAAATTATTTGCCAAAAACAACCTTCTGGAGATGTTTTTAAAAGTAAATTCAATATCACTTAGGAAACGATAAAATAAAGAGCAAAAACCTCTCTTGTGTGAAAACTCCCAATATTGCAATGATACATGGAGTGGTGAGGAAGGACATCACATTTTCCACTTCTACTTGTGTTCCTTCTGTGACTGCTAAGTCTGTTTTGCAGCCTGACTCCTTTACCCATGAGGACCTTTTTCTGTGCTTTGTAGCAATTTGTGAGGGGAAAAAAAGAATATTTTTCTTTTCCCTAGCCTTCCTACCATCTTATTCCTGAGAAGAAACAATTTTCCTCAAACAGACTGGTAGTCTTCCTAACTTGACATTCCGATCCCTGTAGTGATTGATGTAGGAAGTCGTCATTTATTAGAAATCATTTTGCTCACATCTGAAGGGAAGAACTTTTTACTGACCTTAGACAGTGACTGCTTAGTGTCTTACCACGTACTGTTTGAAATTTCTGCATGTTATCTATTTTATGTGGTGGCAAACTTTGTTCCACCTATCTTTCTGTCAGATATTCTGGGATTCTGATTGTGCTATACGATCCTTGTTCTTTCTTTATCCTTAGGGTATTCAAATAGTAGAACTGCTTGAAAATAATATGGTATGAACTTGCTTATGAACTTCAAGGTTCATCTCTGTTATCTTCCTTGGAAAACTTAGGTTCTGCTTATGACCTTAACAACTAATGTGAGCTCTTGATCTGAGGTTTGAACGCAAGATGTTAAAACCCTGTTATTTCTAGGGTGCTAGAGGGCAGTAGGGGAATAGAGATTAGGACCGGCCACTAATATTAGATCTGCTATTGGTATGAGTTTTCTCCTAAACATTTCAGGGGAAGGGAAAAAAAAATTAAGTTCAATTTATTCTATTTTAGATACAAAATGCTAGTGCCTCCCACTTTAGTCTTTATCAAGATAAAACTATACATAGAAGTAGGCTTCTTGTGAAAGCTGAAGTAGGCTGTACCATTCAGGGGTGTACTAATAGGATAGTCTTCTAGGTTAAAGATCTTTCTGCATCATTCTGGCACTAAGTACTTCCAGTGTACTCAGACTCTGCTCTGAGTCTGTTACACAATATGCCACGTAGTCTAGAAGATGAAAAACGGTGCTGGCTTATGTCATGACACAAGATCATTGAGCCAACACCAGTTTTGCTGTCATGATGATCTGATTGAAAGACCTTTTATGTTGCTCCCTTCTTTGCATTCTCTTGGTCAGTTGTTTGGAGAATTCATCTAAGAACTTGCTATCAAGACAATATGCATTATTCAGAATTGGGAGACAGTTTTTACCTTATCAATGTCTTGTCTGTGGAAAGTGAGACTTTCCTTTCATATCAGCTGTGGGAAATGCAGTTCTAAAATTTAGGATAGACTCTGACAGCATGATGTAAGAGTCAATGTAGTGATACTACAAATGAGGTGAACCTGCAGAAGGTCCTTTGCTGTGAAGTGTCAGAAGATGCCTTCTGTAGACTTGTGTGTTTTCTTTCCTTCTTCTCTGAGTTTTTCATATGTAACAAAACCCACAAGTTAAAACTCTCATAGCTTGCTTACTGCAAGAGAAATACAGGATAATATTTTTAAGACACAGTCCCTGCCAGGATATTTCTGGAGCAATGGAGTGATAAATACCAAATGGAGTGAGGACCAAGAATTTAATTTTTCCCATCAGAGCCAATCTGTGATGCTTTTTATCTTGACAAAAATTGATATTTTATCCCTTTGATAATGAGAGGCTCTGATTGCACTTCCTTTAATATATTTTATTTCTTACAAGTCATTCCCTGGGGAAGACCTCAAGTCAGAGGCAGAGACGGAACTCTGTGCCTCTTAAAGGCACAACACATGCTTAAGAATAAACAATGCTTTATGCTGTAGGTGGCATTAGGTAGGTTTTAAATTGCTGTTCTGTATAGACAGTTTATGGGCAAAAAGCTCTTTACTATGAAATTTGTCTTTTGTAGAGCAGAATAGCTTGAAGAACTACACAATAGATAACTTATTTTCCTGTTAAATTTGGCTTTTATTTCCAGTGGTGAAACACACACTGACAGGTGCTCCATTTTCCATGCCCATTTTGGGGCTAACAGGCCCCAGTGCAGATCCGAAGTTATTCTTAGCCTGCTGCAGTCACAGAAAGACTGGGCAAAATATTGAGATCTTCACAGAGCTTTTTACCATTCCTCTCCTGCCTAGATTCCCAGAAGGAGATTTTCCAGAAAAATAAGGGCTTTGGAACTGGATCCATTGAAATTAGTAAAGAAAACAAATGCCTGTTGGGTTATTTCTGTCCCCAGCTGCTGCAAGATTGTTGTGTACAGAATGGCTTCTTGTGCTCTGGGCAATGTGGTTTTAATGTTAACTTCTACCTCTCCACGGGGGAGACTCTTCAATATAACTCACTGATATTCAACCTAAATGTTCCTTTGTGAAGTTTCATCCCATTAACCCTGGCTTCACCCTAGTTTAGTACTCTAAGCAATTCTTCTTGCTGCTGTGCCGGTTCTCAAAGCGATGGCAGCGAAGGGCATGGGGTATTACACTGGGGTAAAGACTGTATCTCTCATGAGCAGGAGACATGGGCTGAGGCATCACTCACAGTGTGAAATCCATTTACTCCTGGAGCGTGCTCTGGGGGTGTCCCCTCTGCAAGCGATTCCTGCTGCAGACTGTCCATCTGCTGCCCTTCATTTCTGCAGAGAAGCTAATAATGCTATCTACGGAGCTGGGGACACAGCTGGAGGGCAGCTCATGCCTCAGAATTCACAGCTCAGTGATGCTCTGCCCTCTGGGTGCAAAGTCAGCTTGATCCCTTTAGGGGTCAGATGCACAGAAGTCTCTCTAGCTAGGGATGTAACTCGAAAGTGCAGAGTTGTTGCTCTTACAGTGTTGAAATGTGCCTTGCAAATGAGATAGATGGGCTGTGAGTGAGAAGTAGATATATAGAATGAAATGTAAAAGTAAGGGGTGAAAATATTGCTGTTTTGGAGCTGAAGCCTTATTAAAGTCCTGTCTGTCCTATTTGGGCGAATTCTTCCTAAAGTATTATGTGTCACCAAAATCACATTAAACTGTCACATAAATTATCAGAGTTTCCTTTTTCCATCACTCTGGATTACCCAGGGAGATATTTTTATGACAATGGAAGCTTTTTCAGTCGTCTTCTCCTGCCTGATTTCATTTCAGATGAAATCGTTCTCAGAAAAGCACCCGTGGATTTCATAGCTCTATGGATCTCTGCACTCTGCCTGTACAGCAGTTATCCTGTAGGTCTCTGCTGTACTTATCTCCTGCCTGCACCTTCTTTTAGGCATGGGACAGTTTAGGGCAATGCTGCCACTTCTGTAATCATACTGAATGAGAACACTGTGTAGTCTGTTTAAATGGATCTCTGCTCCAGTGTCTTCCAGTCTTCTGAGCATTCACTGACTGGTTCTTCTCTTAGGCTGGTGTTATCTTCATATGAAAAACCCAGAAGGTGAGAGAGTCACATATGTGCTTAACTTGAAAATACTTTTTTTTTTTTTTTTTCCTTCTTGCCATGTCTCAGAGGTCTTGCATCTCTGCAAGGCAATCTATGTTTTTCCCATGCTGGCTGAAAAACATATGGATTGATGGTCAGGCCATGGCAGTACAAAATACTTGAGTATCTGAAATTGCCTGCTGCCATGGAACAAATTAAGGCTGTAATGTGTGTGGTATAGAAGCAGGGGATGATAGATCCTTGCCTGCCTTTGACAGATAATCTGGAGCTCCCTACATCAGCTAGCTAGATAAACTGTTGGGAGGACTCTTGGAGCTGATCTTAGTGTTTGTTTCTCACCCCTTTCAAAGGGTGTATACACAGAAGCTGAGAACCAGCAGACTTAAGGATAACAGAAANTAATTATATATAATCTTAAAGTGGTAGGAATCTCACCGACAGAGCAAGCAAGACAGAACTTTCCATAAATATTTCTGATCGGTATGTGGGAAGAAGCCCAAATGATGTCAAAATATCATGATGATGAAATATTTCTGATTAGTTGCTAATTAGTGGCTAATGTTTAACATATTTTAAAGTGAACATTAAGTAGTAAGCAGACACCTTACATCAGAGATCAAAGGAGATGGCTGAGGTGCCCTGTGGACTGGAACAGTGATTCCAGCAGCTCTCAGAACACAGAGGTAATTCCAGGGGACTAGAGGGGAATCTTGCACCAAATTTTTAAGAGGGTAGCTAGAATGAGCTATGTGGTTATAGGCCTCATACTGACCCTGTCATGGGCACTGTAGTGGAGTGGTTTGATGCAGGACTTGATGAGTAAGGACATAGCAGAAGGTAGTGCAAATACGTGAAGACAGTCAAGTCAGTACAGGTTGCCTTAGCTGATAGACAGTGACTCGTATTTCTCTATGCAACCCAGTCCCAGTGGACAGTAAGAACTACTGATTGCTATCTCTTTTTATAGCAGCCTTTTGCAATTTAAAGGTTATGTCCTTTCTCTCTGTACATCTTTCTGAGTTTAAACCCCATTTTCTCCAATTTTTCTTTGTAAGTTATGGCTTCTGAACCTTTTTATCATTCTTAATGACCTCCAGTTTTCATTTAATTCATTTTTAAACTATATGGTGGCCAGCAGTGGGCACAACACTCCAGCTAGTTGTTTCTGCTCCTTGGGTTGAGCAGAGTGGAGTAACAATGATCCTTGTCTTGGCTGTGATGTTGCCTGTTAGTACATCCCAGGAGAGCAGATGTTTTTGGAACTGCTTTGCAGCACTAACTCAGCTGCTATAATCCCCTGATCCTTTAGCAGTACTCCTTCCTAACCAGATGTCCCCTAGCTTGATTTTATTCCCTTGGAACCTGTCTGAGGGGAGCAGCGAGACCTTCCAGGAGCCCACAGCCCATTTGATGGTGGCTCATGAGACCTGTGTGGGGCCAGAAGCAATGGTGGGAGGTTTAAAGGCAGTGCAGCTGACACTAGCCCTCAGTTGCCAACGTACAATCCGCAGCGGAGCGCTCCAGCGTGGCGCACAGGGCGGTTTCCTGAACTGGGGAGACCCACCAGGAGCCCGCAGCTCAGGTGGCAGTGGCTGAGGATACCCGGGCAGGGCCAAGAGCAATGGCAACCAAGCCCCCCCCAATAAAAGAAACCCCTGGGGAGCACTAGCAACCAACGTGGTGTGGCGCGGCAGTTGGTGCAGGAAGGGCTCTGTAACTCTGCTGGCCTGACCAGGGAGCAGTGGCATCCATCCTGCAGAAGGCCATGTCCTCTCTAAAGTCTGCACCCACTGCAGCAGACGCAGCTTTGCAGACAGAGCTCTGATGGGAACATGCTGCTGCCCAGGCGTCCGGCTGCAGGGTGTGCTCTGTTCTTATGCCAGTGCTGGACGGGAGCAGTGAGCACACCTGTGGGAGGTGCGCCCAGGTAGAGGAGCTCCTCCCCTTAGTGACAGAGCTCCAGGAGGAGGCAAATGCAAGGTAGATGGTTTGTCATCAGTCTAATAAGGTGGCTGCAGTATAACAGATACATGGCTTCAATTTTGAAGCTTGATGTTATCCGAGCAGTTCAGAGGATGTGCAGAGCGAGACAGGCCGTGCCAGAGAATGTTGAGTTGGCATACCAAAAAATGGATCATAATGCAATGGTTGGAAATTTCAGGTAGACTAATTCAGGTGGATGCACTTAAGATGGGGATCAGTTATAAACTGATATAATTTGCAAAGGGCTATAGGAGGTTTTTCCATGGGTGCAAATTCTGAAAACAAGATTCAGTTGTTCCCCAGTCTTCCACAAGAGGTACGCTTTGACGTGAACAGGAATTGGTTCATGTGGGTTTCCTTTTGGCTTCAGTTGTACAGAAGGTCATGCTAAACAACAATAGTGGTTCCTTCTGCCTTCAGAGTTTGGGATTTTGGAGTCTGCCCCAAAATGGACTTGACAACTCGCTTGCCAATTTCCTGGAGTTAAAAATCAGTAGTAGTAGGGTGTCAAGCTGTGCCAAGGCTGGGCAGTCGGTACCCATATTCAGCTCCCTGATCATCTCTGATTCAGAGGTGAATGAATTCATAAAACACATGCACAAAAGGAGGTTGCCAAGCAACTTGGAGCCTGAAACTCCTCCACCAAGATATGAAGGTAGAGAACAGGCAGCCGAGGCAATTTGTAATGTTCACTTCTTTGCCATAGGTAACAGTAATAATACATATAATATAGACCTATTTAAGAAAGGGATAGCTCATTGGTAATTCTGGAAAACAACAGCTGGTCCTGCCAGACTGTGTATTTTTTCTCTGTGTTAAGATAGTCTGCTTTTTTTTTGAGCATTTAGCTAAACGCAGGGTCAGCAAGGAGACAGCAGTGTTGGAGTGGGGGGAGATGACGGGAGGAATGAACTATTATATCTTAAGGCAATGGGAAGACTGACAACTGGAGGAAAAGTTTTAGGATGGGAGTAAAGTGGCTGACAGATTCTGCCTCAGATCAGTCTCATGTTTTCTGCGATCTCAATATTTGATGCTTTTACAAATGTACATTAATATATTCCTTGTACATCACACCATATCCTGTCTTCTCTCTGGCGTTGTATAACTATGCAGCCTTGGGCATATCAGATGTATCCAGGACAGGATGCAGCCATGACACGCGTGGAAGAGCTATGTGATGGTGCTCCCGTTTACCCATCATTTGACTCACAGAATACTCTGTAGTGGTCACAGCTAATTAAGTTGGAAGGGAGAGTTTAGCTTTCTTGGTTTGTCTACTATGTCCTGGGGTAAACTTGACCTTTTGATTTGTGTAATGCTCACGACAAAGTCATGCTGTATTTAGGCATTAGGGGAAAAAAATAATTCTGCGTCACAATGGCCCTGGGCTTGGGTTAAAGGGAAGAGAGGTATGCAGAAGCACAGCCAGAAAAATTCCAGTCAAGACGTGGATCTAGGTAGAATTTCTCACATGCTGTGTATATAATTCCCTTTGACTCCTTATAAAATCCTAGCCCTGTGTTGTGTCAATGCCCTGTTCCTTTACAAATGGCATGGCTTGAATCTCAGCTTGAAATAATTTAGAACATTGGCCCAGGTCAGGGCATCTGGAACTGCATTTCATTTTCTTTCTGTGCCTCTCTTGATGAGGGACACTGCTGTGTTAATGGGGTTTTGTTCGTTTCTTTCAGGCCGCTCTTTTCCCCAACTGATGTCACGATTAGTGGCATCGAAGTCACCTCTTAGTGAACCTTGGTGATGACGTGACCAGAGGAGGATTCTTATAACAAGCAGGAGATTAAGCAGCAAGTTAGCACTACTGGAAGAACAAAGATCTTATTTTCATGCATATATCCACAGTCAAAATGAGTGAAGAGAAGGGAAGATGGGAAGTAGGTGATACATAAGTAGAATTATTACTCAAAGGGTTTTTGCTCTGAGTTTTGCAAGAGGAATCAGTGACACTTTAATCTCACCTTGGGCATTGTTGGTGGCACGTTTTAGTCTGGTCATGTTGAAATGTAACACAGTGTAACGAGACATGATCTGTTGGATAAGGCTTTATGTAGCGTGAAAAGGTTCGTCTGCTTTCTCTCTTTATTATTTACATTCCCAGAGAAGATTACGTGTCTTGTGGGCTTTGCAGAGATAAATGGCTAACCTGAGTTTTCTGGCAGCTTCCCCAGAACTTGGGGAGGATTTTGCTGAAGTGTTGGCCTGAGGATTTTGAAGACTCAGGCTCAGTTCTGGGCCTGGAAGAAGGTATATGAGAAACTTTCAGGACACACAAGCTAGGTTTGGTAGGGCACAGGAGGCAGTCACAAGGGGCTCTGAAATAGTACAGAGGAAGGACAGCTGATCAACAGCGTAAACCAGTAAGCTATGCTGGGTAGTACTGAGGCGGTCTGGTCAGGACTGCAGTCATGGGGGCACTGGAATTCAGGAATGAAGTGAAGCAGCTGAACTGAAGTGCAGACATCTTGGCTGGTGCCTATCAGTGGGAGTGCTGAGTATGGCTGGCTAGTGCTTCTGTCCACTGCTTTCATGAGCTCTAATGTTTACCACAGTTATCACAATAATTTCAAGGCAGATAAGCAACTGGATGTGCTGTAAAGCATAGGATTGAGTGACTCCTGCCTGCTACAGAGTTAAATCTTTGTTTCCCAGGTGTTTCAAGGGTAGCAAGTTTTATGGCTATGTTGTCAGCTCTTTGCTCTATTTACTGCTTCATTAGTCTTCATGCTGGGTGCAGTCTGGGGGAGTGCAGCATTTGGATATGAGATTTGGCTGTGATGGCTTCCGTGAAGGGAACAGGCAGTTAACAAGCTCTGCGGTTTCCTTGCTGGTACATACCTTTGTTATGACTCTCTTGTGGATGAGATGTCAGAGCTGTGGATGTGCTTGTCAGGAGGGGAGCTTTTAAAGGAAGCTTTAACTGGAATACAGAGACTTCCTTGGCTGGACCTACAGGCTATGGGCCCCTCCATTGTCACCCACAGGGAAACAACGTAGATGATCTGTCTGGTCTCCCTGCCTGCCTTCCCCTGCCCTGTCCCCATTTCCTGGGTTTAACTCCAGAAGCTTTTCTGACATTGAATCTAAGTAAGACAAGCTTGACTTTGATCAGCCTTGACAGGAAGAACAGAACTCAGGTCTCTGCCAATCCCATGCTATTAGAGATCATCAGAATTATGGCAAACTTTCCTGGGTTTCTGAGGTGAGAAAGCCCTTGCTTACAGTTTTCTTCTTTTTTTTTTTTTCTTATTTTGACTGAGGAAAGAACCTCCCAATTAAGATGCTGTGCTCTCTCCCAGTATACAGAAGAGATAAGGGTTGTTAAACCTGTATTCATCAACTGCAAAAGACAACACGTTTTATTTTGCTTTGTGCTATTTACAGCTGTTGTCCATGAGGAGTCCTCAAGAGCCTTGTTCTCAGCTACAGCAGCACAGTCCCATAAGTTTAGCTCAGCAATGAGCCAGCAAAACCGCACTAAATCATGGTGATGGGAGAAAGAAGAAAATGTTTGGAAATGGCAAAATGCAGCTGATGTCTTGGTGAAAGCTCATTTTTGCTTGTTGCTATTTTAAAGCATTACTAAGGTAGACTGTAATCACAACTGCTGCAGCAGAATAGAAATTGTGTACTCTAATTTTTTTTGGGAAAAAAAAATTGGAATGGCTAGTAGTTCTGCAGGAGCTAAAGGAATCTTTTGCAATCCACAAGTGCCTTAGGCACTTATGTATACACATTGATCAAAATACTAACCTTACAGTAAGGTAAAGTGTAAAAATGATAGAAGACTAATATATGGCTATTAAGTAACAAAGTTCCAGTTGCTTTACCGGACTAAAATATGATTGCTCGGTATGAGCTCTTTGAGCTGAGAGCGTAGTTCACTCTTATAGTGACCACCAACTGCTTAAGAAGAAGGTATGGAAGCAGGGAGGTGTGAAGGGGCATTGTTTCCAAATCTGAGTCTGTATTCCCAAAAGATCTAACTAATTTGTACTGTAATGCACCTATTGAGCAGAACTGTACAGAATATACAGTTAAGGAGAAGTAGTGCTTATTCCTCCTTTGACTGTGAAATGAGAAATTTTACCCATATTCTTAGCTCTGTCACAGCCTTTGCTTTGTCAGACAAACCACTAAACAGCTCTTTAATAACATCTATATTTTTCGGCATGGTGTTCTACCTCCCTATTTCACATTAATTGATTAATGATTTGTAAAGCACTTGGAAACTGAAGGACAACTTTGGGAGCTAAGGGCGAAGGCATGTAACTCACGAATTCAACATTTGTTTACAAGGGCACTCAGATGATGCCTTCAGTTTTGTTTTCTGTCCTGTTACCACTCCCAAGCCTGTCAATTGAGGTCCCTCAATTCACGCAAGGGAACAGAGCCTGAGCTCTGACGTTGCCTGATAGAGCGGGACAAACCCATCCTGGCATCGCTGTGCTGCTCTGACAGATAATGGTTTCCACTAAAGTAAATCTGTCAGGTTGACTTGTGACAACAGCCTGAGATCGTGAATGCTCACAAAAGGATCATTTTAAGACAGCTAATTGCTTTGTCCTTTCCCTTTATTTTCTGTGCCTGGCAGGTGTCTGCCTCTGCCTTCTCCTGTTTCCTTGGCCTATCCATGAAGTATGTTTAGCACAGATGGGATCTTTAAAGAATCTGCTGTCAAACTTGGTCTTTTCTAAGCATATGTACACTGAGAGTTTTTGGAGACTTATAACTAGAGCAAATGTGGGTGCTTTTTCACAGGAACAGCAAATAACATCTGATAACAAGGAAACTTTGTCTGTCAAGTTGTTACTTTGAAACAGGTTTAGTAGAGCTTATCAATGAACTGTTTAGTAAGATTTTGATTTTTTTTTTAAAAAGCAATCCCCTGAACTCTCTCCCCTCCCCCAAATTCCCACAGCTTATGTCTTCCATGCCAAGCGTATTGCTAGAAGCAGCTGAACTCTTCTAGTTGCAACTTCTGAAAATCGGCTTTGCAAATCTGAATGTGCGCCTATATTATATGAAACTGAAAACTGTCTTTCCATAAAAAGCAACAGCCCATCTTAGCTATGCGCGTTATTTCTAACTTTTGTTGGATGGATATGAAATGGTGGTTAGTTTTGAGTACCTCTGCAGCTTATCTAAATAACATATTCATGTATTTCTTTAATTTTGTCATTTTAATTTGATTAGTTATGATTCTAACCCTACAATACATGTTACTGCCAGAGATCAGACAGCTTGCATGTCCTTGGAGGTCTTATGGGTGGACAAATCTGCTTAGAGATTTGGAAAGCTCTCAGTTGTTAATGGTGAAATACTGAAAGTGGAGCTGGGCCTTAGAAAATTAAATAATTTCTAGCTGCCTTTTAAACTTCAGTGAAGTTTGATAGAGTCAAACTTTCAAGAGCTGCCAGAAAGTTATACTGGTGCCATTTTGAGAGGCAATAATCTGCACACGCAAAATGCCCTCTGGTGGTACACGTAAATATCTGTAAGGTATCATAGAATAAACAAGCAAAGGGATAGGGATGAAACTAGCACATGCTGGTTTTGAGGCCCAAACCTGGGATCAATTGGCAAACAGCACCTTCAGGAAATGTCTGGACTACTTAGGGATATATTTTTCCCTCAAATACATCTTGGGTTGTTACTTCGATTAAAAAGGAATAAAAACCCACTTGCAAAATATTATTTGAAGAGAAGTCCTGTCTAGGTTTGTTTTGCTTTATTTTACAGACAATCGTCCCTATGTGTTTCTAATGGCCCGTGTTCACCCTGGTGAAAGCAATGCCAGTTGGGTAATGAAGGGGACCCTGGAGTTCCTTGTGAGCAGCGATCCCATTGCTGATCTCCTGCGGAAATGTTTCATTTTCAAGATTGTCCCCATGCTTAATCCTGATGGAGTCATCAATGGCAAGTAAGCTGTGACATTTACTTATTCTGGGCTTTTGCTGTGTCTGCCTGCAGGCTTTTACCCCTGTGCACCTTGTCTTCAATGTTTTGTCTTGTCTTGTCTTGTCTTCAATGTTTTGGGTCAGGAGAATTCCTGTTCCTTTGTGTCTTATTCATCCTGTTATCAATTCTGTATAGAAAATATGAATCTGAGATATAGCCCAGTGTGCTGTCTTGCATTTGTCAGATGTGCATGATTCTGTACTGTATGTGGCCATAAGGTACCTCATCTAGGCAGGTGAGGAATTACTTGTGCCAGAGAAACTGGATCTTTCTTGCTAAATGGAGATCTATCTATTCTGCTAAATCAGCAGGGCAGACTTCACCTGCAAGACAGATATGCTTGGGAATAATTGGCTTTAATTAATGCTTTGTATAGCCTGATGGGGGAGAAGATGAGTAAGGATCTATTAAATTTTCACATTTTCATGGAAATATTTCCATATAGTGAAGTTCCCTCCTTCTCCTACCTCCTTTTCAGTCTTCCCTCCCACATGTTCCTAAGAGATACTGAATCTGAGCTTGGAAAATAGTGATTTCTTTTTGCATTCTTTGCCTTTATACCATCCCTGCCCACCCACTCTAACTTGTCTTCCCTCTCCCTGTACATGATTGGAAAAGGTACAACTCTGCTCCTAATATGTTAACATGACATAAATATTGCTATACAGCCAGTGAAAGAGGAATTCCCTTTAAAGGCTTGAAGAGTGTGCCAAGAAAAGGTAGGCTTGCTCTTTGCTTGGAAAAAAAATCTCCAGTGTCTCTGCAGATGGTGGAGTTCGACGTCATTGGGTGTTTGTGGAGTGGCTGTAAGTTAATAACTGTCAGTCCTGTCTCTGCAGGGGCAGGACATTATGATCACATCCTTCCAGTAGCTGGTGAGTTGTATGTTTTGATAAGGGCTTGCAGGTTTCGGTAACAACTGTGTCCCCAGGCTTGTTGCACTGGGGCACATGATCAACCTCGAAGCTGAAAGATGGGCTTAGACAAGTACTGAAACATGTAGCAAAGTGTAGAGGAACAACTTTTTTTAAGCTATGTTCTCCTGTCTGCTTCTGGGTCAGGCTGTGCAGATAGAGTGCTGCAGAAACAGAAAAACAACCCCGAGCAACAACTGAGTTCAGTTTGTTTGGTTCTAAACGAATTCATTTCAGTTTGGGGTGAGGAGCTCAGAAGAGAGCAGCTTGGGCTTTTCTGACAGTCTCTAATCTGTGGCTATGAACAGTCATACTTTTTGTGTTGCTACGCTCCCCAGGACTTGAGCATATCAGTAGTCTGGGAGGACTGTTCAGAGAGTAGCTGGATACTGCCCCAGAGTATTCGAAGCCTCTGCTGGCACCAAATGCTTCCTTGATCCTTCCAGACAGCAGAAGCAAAAAAAAAAAAAAGGTTGTGGCTTTTTCCCCCCCCTTTCTTTTTTCCCTTTCACTGCACTTAGTTAAAGTTTCCAGCAGATGGAGGACTGGAGGGAATGTCTGACCTTTTTTTCTCCAGCTGTCAGGATTGAGCGTAGCAGAGAAGGGGCCCTCAGGAGGGAGGACATGGCTCTCGGTGATACCTGGATGAAGTGTGTACTGCCTGAGCTCGTGTCACACGGGAAGGTGTTTTGCCTTCCCTGGTGCAGATAAACCTAAACTGTAGTTAAATTTGGTGATGAGTGAAAAAGTTTGGTAAGCCTTGCATGTGGAATAGGAGCAGGTGAACAGGGACTTGGCCATGGCTCTGTTACTGATTGTGAGGCCTGGGAAAGGGAGAGAACTATTCCTTTATGCTTCAGTTTAAATACTTCTACCCTGTGAAGCCTCCAGTGGCCCAGATATTCTTCTTGTTTCTTCCCATGTGCTTTTTGAGTAGACTTGGTCCTCCTACGCTGAAAGAAATGCTTCTGTTCTGGGCCTCGGATTTACTGGTTGTCTGCTGGAGGTAACCACGCACATCAGAGAAGGCAAATATCTTTCGGGCCCTTAATGCCTATATGAGAACATGCAGATTTATTTAGCTACTTAATGTTCTATCTTGTTGAGGTTTAAATGCTTTAGTAAACTCTTATCTCTCAAGCCTACGAGGCTTGAAAGTTTCCCTACAAGGGAAACTTTTCTGAGGAAGGTAGTCTATAGTCCATCATCAACCATAGTACTTCTAAGAAGATACTTGCTAAATATTTTTTACATCTCTCAACCTTATTTCACAAAGCGACTTGTTTGCCCTGTGATTCATAATCCCTTTTGGGGAAGTCCCACCAGGTATCCCCGAACAGACTTCTAGAGTGCCTGGTTTTCCCTCTGCCAACATCCCATGCTCTTGTTCTTTTCTGGTTTTATACAAGTTGTTGTGCTCTCACACCTTCCCCGCTGCCCTGTGAGGACTGGACATACTGAGTGCATCAAATCTACTATCCAGGCAGACAAGTGGGCCAGGGCTCTGTGATGGACGTGGGGAATACCTACAGGTGGTAACCAGCAATTTTATCCTTTACTGTGAAACAAGGATTTCTTCTGTTTCGGTGCCTCTGTTGCTTTTGTCTTGGTATCTCTGTATCTTTATTTAAGAAAGAGTAAGATTTTTTTTGTTGTTGTTGACAGTTCTTTGAATCTCCTTACTCTCCCTCCTCCCCAGCCCTGTGTGCTGGGGTGTGTGTAATGCTTCCCTGCCCGTGCGGAGACGAATGCCAATGCATGGTTACAAAGGATTTCTTCCAGCAGCCCAGCTGTGCCCTTTCCCCAGCTGGCTCCCTGCCGCAGGCGCAGC
This sequence comes from Anhinga rufa, assembly GCA_013400875.1. Lineage (NCBI taxonomy): Eukaryota > Metazoa > Chordata > Aves > Suliformes > Anhingidae > Anhinga > Anhinga rufa. Next base: position 18,214 of record VZTV01098070.1, read on the forward strand.
TCAGTGGAAGAGCGCTCATCCCGGCGGGCTACCGCGCGATCACGCTTCGGGAGCCTTGTGCAGCAACAAGACGATCAGGGCCCTGGTATTTGCTTTGGTTAATGTGATCTGAAAGTTACACGTGGAGAATGTTCCTCTAACACAGATAGGACTGTAGTAATGCGATTATGCCCCGGCAGTGTGTGGCTGAGCTGGGAAGCAGCTCTGCACCCTCCCTTTCACCTCGGTCTGCGCTCTGAGAAGCCGTTCCTGTCTCAGCCGTGGAGAGATTTGCAGCCCCACCACTGATGCTAAATGAAGGTAGCGGTGATGCAAGGGTGCATGTAAGAGTGGGGCTGTCATCACATAAAAATACAGATACCAAGTATTGCAGCTAATTTGACTTTGCTCAATCCAGAGAGAACTGGTGAGCAGTCATTTTGCTGTGTGTGGCTGAGTGTTTTGGTCCATCCTGAAGAGCTGTCAGGGGTAGGATTTCTCAAATATTATTCAACTGATATAATAATGGTTATATATTTTAAATTATTAAATTAATAGACACTGCTTTTCATAAAGTTCATCTTATACTTTCAGCCAGAGACTGGCTTTTGACCACTGCTGGTGATGGGGTGCTGCCTCATATAGATATGTGATCTGACCTGATATGGTTCTGGTTTTAATTTTGTTTCTTTCTCTATAAATTACAAGGAAAAAATCTTAATCTCCAAGACTAGTAGTGTAAGTCTATCTGAAATGACAGCCATATTAAAATACATAACAGAAAGTGTCCTTGCAGGTGGACTTTATTTTGCACAAGTTCTGTGACAATCCAAAGTAGTAAGTGTTGTTTGGTCTTATGGCTCACTACCTTCACTTATACCTCTATCCCCTTTTTAAACTAAAGCATAGTAAAATAGAAAAGCTTTAAAAGGAATTAATCTCTGGTAAGTGTTGGGGAATCCATGAAGAACAGTACCGCTTACACTAGGAAAGTAATATAAAGTGCAGTCGGTGAATGAGAGACCCATGCTTTTTTCAAGGCTCTGCTACCGATGGACTATGTGATGCTAGTCATTGCCTCCTCCTCCTTGCTGAGTTTGCTTCCTTGGAAAATGAGATAATGACATACTGTAACCTTTGAGCAGTTTGAAATGAAGACTGAACTATGCATATTGGGAGCATTTTTCTCTTCAGTCTAGATCTGCTACTATTTTAACTATTAAGCTTGTTTTTAACTTGTAGAAGGTGGAAAATGTTGTTCTCGGAAAACTCTAGATTTAGTAGGAATGGTGTGGAGTAGCCTTTGGTGAAACTTTTTTGGATTGCATTAAAAAAAGTTCATCTGTTCAAGTTAAATCTTTGTACCTTGAAACTAGATCTATTATAGTCACTGTTGGGTAAAATCCTGACAACAGGCTTCTGTAAGGGAATTTGTAAAAAGCTTAATAGTGGTGGCACAAAAAGAGGGATTTATAAAGAAACAGAACACTGCTCTTCACACTGTTCTCCATAAACTCGTTATCATGCATTTGAGCATCAAGTTGCTTGTGTGCTCACACATGCCTGTGCAGTTGCACGCTAACTTGTGATGTGCTCTTATGCTGTCTTGTGTGTGCACCTGCTGTGCATCCTCCTGTCAGCAGCCTGCTCGTGCAGCTGTTCCCCAGCACCCGCTCAGACCTGCGTGCCATCTACGCGTGCACACCTGGCACTCCCACGAGTGTGCGCAGTCACGACACGGTAGTCAACATCTTGTGGTTTTGGCTGGACTTCTCCAGACACTGCAGTTCTAGATAAATATTGCTATTTATTACACCTAAATTTAGGGTTATTAATTATATCAGTATAACCTAATTTATATCACCATACACAGCAGTAATAAATGATGCCAAATGCTAACACTCAGCGCTTGCCAACTGTGCTGGTTTGATGAGGGCTTTTCCTCCCCAGTTCCCAGAAGTATTACATTAAAAATGATCGGCCTTGCAAGATCATTGATCAAGCAAGAAGTGGAAGCTCCTGGGGAAGTAATTTTGTTTAAAAAATACTTCACGTGCAGACTGCTCATGGAGTGTCTATATATTTTGCGTATTCAGAAGTTCTCTTCCCACTCACAAATCCCTGACTGGCCAATATCTCGGCTCTCTGAGTTCATGTCTCACTCCCACGTTGCCACCTTCTTCCTCTTCCTTTACTCCTTTTAACATTTCCTCTCTCTTTTATTCCTTCTGCTCTTTTCTCACTCTCCCCTCCCTCCTACTGAATCAAAGAAGCTTTTCAATGAAAAGAACTTGATGCATTTTATAAATGAATTGAACCAATCAGTGGAGATGGGATCTGGTGAGTCTTTTTTTGCTAAAGGAAGATGAATTTTTTGGAAGTGGCATGATTTCTTCAAAGCCATGGGGTAACCATAGTAGCAGTTAAGAAGAGGAAATCCCGATTTGCATTTTGGATTATAGCCAAGGACTATTCTTTATCTGATTTCAAAACACCCTGTTCTCTCCTGCACCTGCCCTCCTACAACACAGGCTAAGCAAGTGTTTCTGCTGCTCAGAGGTAAGGGAGGTGACGTGTTGGGTTTCTTGTCTCTGGACTGATGTTTGCTACCACATTAGTTAGGCTGTTTATTCCATCCTGTTTTACTTGCGGTGCTTTGTTCATCACCTCCTCAAATCCAGGAGAGAAAAGCTTTACCTCTTTGACAGTTACTGAAATGGAGAGATAGAAATGTCCACTAAAATCCCTTCTAGAACAGGTTTCTTTTGCACACTCAAAGTTATGAAAGGAAAAATAAGTGTGCTTCTACTTATTCTTTGGAAACTGATCCTTTGTGTGTTTTTGAAGAACACTCTTAAGAGGAAGAGTAGAATCGTGTTTGTGTCTATGCCCAAAATGCACTATATGTATGGCTTTTTTTCTCTCCTATATTAATGTTTACTCTCCTGCATTGAGACATTGTGTTCTCCAGACAATAAGAGGCAGAACTGATCAGGGACAGGAAAAAAGCTAATGGCCAGTCTAAGGAGCTGGTTTATGATCCAGAGCTGCATCCTCAAGGATTATATCTTGAGATGATGTCACACAAAGTTGTACAACTGTAGGCATCCCTCCTTTCCTCCCCCTCCTTCTCTGTATTGCTTCTCTGTGGTCAGAGGATTGAAGAGGAGTTTAATTCTCAGAATCTAGTGCTGCATAACTAAATTGGTGCCATGCACCCTGCAAACACACTCCAAAGGCTTTCTCCAGACTACCTAATCTGATGTGTGTGTTTCTCTAAGGAGAATGCAGAGATGTGGGAAGGCTGGGAAAGGAGTGTTTTTGAGCTGTCATTAATTAATGCAGTGGGAGAGTTTGCCTCTAGGAGAGGGGTACTATGGGATTAGTATGCTGCTGTTCTTTGGCAGACACTGTATGAATCTGTCCCCCATGTTGTCTTTAGAAGCCCTGCATCTAAGCTGGCACCACTATGACAAGAACAGTTGGGTAGACGCATGTGGAAGCCAAGGTATACTTCGATAAAAGAGCATTTTGTAAAATAGTCAACCCTTACTCATTTATAATGGCTGTGCTCCGAGTTGCTTATTGTAAGGTGACATATTTGCATGTGTAGATACTTTCCTCAATACCTTGGAAGGGACGAAAATACCAGTACTTGGAGCATCTGTACTGGCTTGTGTGTGGCCCTGGGAAGTGCATATGAAGTGTGGGATAAATTTTCCTCAGAGGAGTAAAAGTTTTCTTAGCCTTTCATTGTTTTGGTGCTTCAGGTGTTGCTTCTGTTGCCCTCCACTAAGAGGGCAGTGATGAATTTGGGAGCTTAAGGTAGCAAATGTGGCTAGTGTGTGCACAGCATGAGATAAAATGTGAACTGCAGTACCCCTCACCTCCCATCTCTGTAAGCTGTTCGTTGACGGGGCCAGAAGTGGGATCTGGCCCTGTACCATGTGCCTGAGTACCTCTCTGTGCTCTGGGAGGTGCCCCAATTTCAGCTGAGGCCCTTTGCACTGTGCTGATGTGATAGCCCATCCTTGGCTCTCCTTCTGTGATAAACATCCGTCTGCAGCGGCTGCACCCCAGGACTCTCCCTTCTGACAGCACTTCCAATGCAGTATTGTTTATTCCTTCCTTTATCAGCTGGAGCTGCTGGGCCCCCTGAGTTATTAGCTCTATTCACTCATAGTCAGTGTTTCCTCCTTCGTAAATATGCCCCCATACGTCTCTGCTCCTGAGGAATATGCTTTCTTTTCTATTTACTGCTTTTCCCAGGCCCCCACCTCCTCATTGCTCTCTCCACCCAGTGGCCCAATAACAGCCAAGGAGATAAATAAGCTACATAACTCTTCCCAGCTATTATTTTTTTGTTGTTGTTGTTGCTCTGCATGGTAATATATATAATAACAAGGAAACAAATCTTATTACTAAAGTAATTACAATAAATAAAAAGCCGAGAGGGGAGATGAAGGAAGGGTCTGTCGGGGGAGTGATTGCAGTAGGATTTTTTAAAATTTAATTTACTCGAGATGTTCTCTGCCACTTTGTTCATACCCTGCTGAGGGGGGCTGTGACTAATTAGCAGCCAGCTGTTGTTCTAACACCCTCACCTAATTTATTGTGTGGCTGAGTCTCTAAAATAGGAGCATGTGTGGTATCATTGTCTATGGGACTCAGCACCAGCCTCATGTCAGTGGTTGGCTTTATTGCTTGGTGCTTTTGTTTCCCAGAAGCTGAATAGCTGAAATTTTTGGTGCTTTGCTGTCATTCCTTTTATCTTCCAGCATATCCCATGTGCTTCCAGGAGTTTGGGCCAGAGAGTACATTCGATCTATTGCATTATAACTGCTTGTCCCAGTGTCCAGCCTAACTACAGACCAACACAACTGCTAGTTTTTGACAGATTGCCCAGAGAACTGCACCACTGTCTGTGTGCCTCAATAGAGAACAAAAAAGACCCAGCAGTAGAAAGTCTGGTATGGACAGGGTCTAGGGTTTGTTAAACTCTGAAGTCTAGGGCCTCGTTCTCCTGCTTGCAGGTTTCTTATGAAAGTACCTTGCTTGCCAGTAGATGGAGATTACAGCACCATCTGTCTTCTAAATGGTCATGAAAACTAATTAGTTAATGGCCATATTAAGAACTGGAAGGATTTAATGCATTGTCCCTTGTTTCATTAGTCTTCCAGTTGTCGATTGCAAAAGCATGTGCAGTCTTTGTAAAGCTCTGAAACAGTAAAGGTACCCCATGAGTTGAGTGCATCTCTCTTGCTCTTTCATACCCAATTTATGCTGGTGATGCAAGGTCACCTGGGAATTTCACTACAAAAATCACTTGATGTGGGCTCAGTGATATTACTGTCTTGGACTACTAAATACTTAAGCTTTTAGCCTCGGAAATTATTTCATTTTAGATAGGTACTAACTTTTATTTTCAAGTTAGTGTGAATATTAGATATGAACATGATGTTCCACAGGCTCAGAAAGGAATAATTTTGTTCTGCATTTGTGTTTGTTTTCCTGACTGACAATAGGAGTTCATAATCAGATGTGTGTACTCCTTTGAAGACATTTCCAGGAGCCAGGAGACTGGTGTACAAAGCTAGCTTTTCGTAAAGTTAATGAGATGATTGAATTATGTTATTATTCTTGTTAGCTTGATTGTGTATCATTATCCATTTTGTTTGTTATTATGCTTATTTGAGTCCCCTTTGTGGTATATTATTCCCATAACAATTGTGCCTGTTCTAGGCTCTGTATAGAGACAGGCAAGGAGCAGCTGGTCCCTTGTTAGGAACTGATGCATTAGTGGCACAGCCTATGCATTCAGATTGGTGAGAATGAAAAGGGTGCTGGCCTGTTGGCTCTCATGCAGCTTGATCCATCTTCTCAGCCCTGGCAACATGATGCAGTGCATAGAGGTGTGAGTTTTGCAGTTACAGCTCTCCTTCAGTATTACATCCTGGGACAGGGCAAGCATCCTGCTGCAATGACTTCTGCAACCACCTGATGAAGCATTATGAAGGAGACTTCAGTATCATCAATGCAGGATTTGGAGAATTGTATTAAAAGTCAGGAATCTCTTTTATACCTTGTAATTTGCAGGAGGTACCTGCAAACCTTGACCCAGCTGGCCTACACTGAGAAATATAATAATTACCGCTGAACTTGGATTTTACTTCTTACCTGATTGTAGTAGGCATTAAACACTGATATCAAAGTTGAATATTTTGGAGATGAGCTAATGTCATGAGTAAAGGGGTTGTTTTGGTCACCCATCTCAAGATCAAGTCTGCTTATCCAAGTTAATGCCTCTTGGAAGCTACAGATTCAGAGCTGGAGTTGTTATTCATAGGATGGGAAAATAGAAGTCCACAAAATGAAATTGTAAAAACTTCACTTTTATAGATGCAGTGAAGAATGTCCAATACTTTGCTGCAATATCCACATTACCTGGAAAACTGAAATTGCCTGGGAATGAAGGTTATTGTCTCTTGTAATATACCTTCGTATATTACACTGTGTAATAAATCAGGCAGTATTTCTTTTGCCCTGAAAACTGGACATCCCTGGAGTTCCAAGTGACATTTCACGTTTTATATAGCCATTCAGTCCCTTTTAAGTATTAAAACACATCATTTTTTGTGAAATATGCACAGAAATTATTTTTTAAAGCCTATGAATAAAAAAATTTGAAGCTTACTTATGCAAGTATAAAGCTGCTTTTCCATTATTTTGTTTTAAAAAATTGTGTGTTGGATTAGCTCTGTGTTTTGTCTAATGTTGTTATTTAACATTTTTATTTATTTCTGTATTTCTCTCTCACTTTTCCCTCCCCCCCCTTTGGAATCTGTTATTCAAATGTAATAATAATAACTGGCAAAGTACTGTGATAGGAGAGGAGATATATAATGGCCTTGGGTTGGAGAAATGGACTGGCCATTGAAAATGGTGTTTGTAGTAAATGGGACAAAGAGGCTTATCCACAAAAATAAGCTTCATTTGAAAACTTATGTTTTCAAAATTGCTTGTCCCAAAATGCATCTGCAGAGGGCCAGCTGAAGTGGTATTGTTCACTTGTGCACA
>VZTV01098081.1:0-42988 GCA_013400875.1 Anhinga rufa
ATCCCAGCCAAAACCAGGGCAACAGCATATGTTTTTAGCAGCTATGAAATGGCGGATGGGGCGCATGTGAATAATTGAAAGGCTCTACCACTTCCCAGCACATAGAACAGACATCTTTTATTACTGAGGAAAGGAAACTGAGTTTACCATTTATTTTTTAATACAATTAGAGTAACCCCGGGAAAAAAATGTTATATAAAAAATACCCATGATAAACAGAGCAGCTCACCTGGTACAAAGACCCAGATATTAAGCTGAAAAGGTCTCACAGAAACCATTTGTGTGCAATTCACTGAATACAGCATAAGGCAACAGAAAACATGATTCATAGTATAAGTGCTTAAGGAAGAAATAAACCAAATAACCTGCCCAACAAGAATATAAAACCAAACTGATGCTAGACATGTTTGTCAGTGAAACGTTTTGTTTCCTTCAGAAGGAATTGCTTAAAGTGTCAAGGACTCTGTGGTGATGTAGAAAGGTTTTGCCCGGTGCAAAAGACAAACCCTTCTCCAGGAGGCTGTGCAATCATCAGGCAGGAGCAGAAGCAGAGCTTGGGATAGTCAGAGGGGAAACCTTGTGCTGGTACAACCGTCAGAGCTGTGGTGTGCTTGGTAAGGTGGAAATGCACCATGGTTATAGCAGGGAAGGAAGAACAATGTTGAAAATGAGCAAAGTAAATACACAAAGAGGGAGTTCAGCCTGCAAGAAGCTAGTAGTTTGTGCTGGAAAGAACAAGCATAGACTGAAAGAAAAGGAAACTTGAAAAGTATGAGACACCATAGCCACCAAGTCCTGCAATAAGGTCAGGCTGCCTTTTGGAAACACTGCTTTCTGTGTCAGCTATGTTCTACTTGCAATGAGAATGCACAAGAGCAAAGGGTTTTGTTTCCTTATCACCCACCTTATCTCCTTTTCTCTGTCAAAAAACCCTTCATAAGAATGTTCCCATTTCACTTCACGCAATGGGAAAGCAGTAAAAAAGCTGTTGGGGCAGCATGACTCTGCAGGAGTAGAAAGGGAGCAGTGTCTTATTTTTTACTAGCAACTTGATCCCTTAGCCTCTCATAGCTCAATCCTCTATAAACCGCTTTTAGTCCTATTTCCTCCAGCAATTTCTGTCTCGATATGTACCTGCTAGAAAAAAGTGAAATGGATGGAATATTTCTTTGCCATGTCCTAGCAGGATAAACAGCTCAAGCAACAAAACATCCCACAAAGAGGACGGCGTGCATGCTGCTTTCAGACTTCGGTTTGCCCTGCTAACTACACACGTGGATAGAGCAGTGAGGGAATGGCTGTAGCTTGCAGTGGGACAGAGCAAAAGGGAAAAACAAACCTGTCAAACTCAGGGCAGGGCTGAGTTAGGTTAGTATGCAGAGTTGCTTAGGAAGCTTGTTGCAGCTTGGGGCTTTTTCTTCTTTTCCCCTCAAAATGAGAAACCACTTTTTCCTACACAGTAGGTACAGATGAATCCTATCCACCCAGACCAGATAGGTCTGTCCAATGTTAGCATCCTGTAGGGAACTTCCTTCAAGTCCTGGCTGGGTAGAGAGAACGCTGGCAGAAAGCATCAGCGTTCAACGCAAAGTAAATCCCTCTGTCGCTGTGAGAGACGCCCAAGAATCTGGAGAGCCTACACTAAGACATATTCCTAGGCAAATGTACAAATAAAAGCAGACCTATGTTTATGAAGCAAGGCCCTGAGTTACTTTTCATTACAGTAGATACATGTGAGAGAACCACCAAGTGTTACAGAAATTTAAATGGGTAGAAATTTACAAGTGTGGGTAGGAAGGAATGCATATAAAAGCTTGTACATGTATGCGCAAAGGTGTGCACACGCCTGCACTCACACGAGCCACCACCAGCAGGCTGCGCTGTGTCAGATGTGCTCCTCTATCTCTGAGTAATTTAATGGAGGAGCTGTATCGTGGTACCTGGGTTGGCGAGGCTATCCTTTCAGGAGACAAAGGTTAGGAGAACTTCTGCCACTGCTGTACATAAGCAATAGTAGTTAGCTGTTAGGTGTGCCGTCAGTATGTATCATTCCCTAAAACGTCTCATAGCCCTGAAAATAAGCATGAGGCATATAGTCCCACCTCAGGGTGCTTTTTTAATGAACAGTGTGTGCATTATTGCCTCTTGAGGGGAGAAGAGACATGTATCTGTAATGGTCAAGCCCAAATCCAAAGTCCTCCAGCACAAAGAACAGTACTGGCAGGTATCCATGTGAGGCTGAATATAAAAGAAGTTTTAGCTGCTCCCAGTCGCAACGTGGAGGCACAGCCTGACTTGAGATTGTGTGTCAGGGTCTGGGGTCTCCCAAAGGCCAGCTCTGTGCTACTAAAGGAGTAGGTGGGTGTGGGCTACCTGCTAGGGCTCTGCAGGCCCCCTGGTTTTCATAGAGACAGCATCAAATCCAGAGGATCCCAAACTCTTGAACTGGTATGTCGATGCTGATTCTTCTGCCCCATTGCAGGAACATGGAGGGTCCAGGGTGGCTGGAATCCCAGTGGCCACACTGTAATGAGACCACCCCACAGCTTCTGTGGCATAGGTGGAGTTTTGTGTTCATTCACACGAGATTATGTTGTCAGTCTTCTTGACCAGAGCTTTCTACTGCTGTTATCCCCTTCCGGAGAGCCAAAGGGTCAACGCAATAAGCATTGCTGTAGAACGAACAGTGGGGACTGCAGTGCGGAATACACAGCATAAGAAACCTGAGGGACACAAAGAAGAGATTTTGCTGATTTTCACCCCCTTTTTAATCCTAAATGTAAGCCAGAATGTTGCAGAGCCGAGACAAACAGGGATCGCCTGTGATAGCCCTCCACAAGAGGGCTCCAATAGTGTAATACTGTAATAACAGTAAAGACAGAGCTGTTCAGAGCTAGGCTGCTCAAGACAGGCACTACAGTGAGCTACAGACTGGCTCAACGCTTTGAAAACCTTTGGACTGTACAGAGGTGCTATCCCTCTGAGAAGCGAGGATGACTAATGTATGCACTACCCTATTTAAGCGGCGATAGGACATGGCTCAGTGCATCACATAGCTACGAGATGACAGTCAGCCACTAAGGAAGCACAGCTTCCATCCCTGTCCACAGACAGCAGCTGTTCCAGGCGCTGGAGTTGGGAAACACCAGCCACTTACAGAAAAAGCCTGGCAAACTTTTATAACAAAAGAGGAATATGGCAGAATGGATTTATTCAGTAGGTGAACTCCTGCCACTCCCATCACAAAACCCCCCAGAATTCATGCTAACCGAGGCTCTAGTATCTGTTCCAGATAGGGCCTTCCCCAGAGGAAAACATGAGTGGGTGGTCAGGTTTGGAAATGAGACGAGTGGCTTGAATGATAGTTTCCCCTCCTTTCCATCTCAAAAATGTGAAGCTTTTAGATTACTGCAATGCACAGCATGACAAATCCATGACTTCTAGGACTCTACATCTGTTACTCTATGGCATTACCCTGGCAATTCAGCATGCTGTGGTGAGAGCAGCCACCTGGATAATGATGCAAATAAGAACAGTTAGCTGCTAATCTTTCCTTAAGTCTCTTGACTCGAAAAATGTCTTTGGAGGACACAGCCCTGAACACAGCTGAGCTTTCAAGCCAAAATGAATATAATGCATTGTAGTTATAAAACCTTGGTAAGCCAGACTTCCCCAGCCCACCCTTCACAACACCTCATTATCAAAAGTATCTTCTTTTTAAAATGTGAGTGTTTCCTGGGCAAGTCTTAGAAGGGAAACTTTTCCTTCTCCATTCCTCCAGCTGCTGAAGGGAATGGAGATATCTCAGAAGTGGATTGGCATTGCTAATCTTACTGGGAAAGCTGGAGTTGTTCCCTTGTTGTTCACCTCTCCCTCACCACCACTTGGTCAATCCTTCTTTTCTATCATCAGTGACGTTCCCATGTTTATGCATCAGATCAGATCAGGCACGTGGCTCACAGGGCATCAGCCAGAAATAACCTCTAGGGGATGAAGCCACCTGTGAGACCTGTAGTAGTGATGAGCTACTCACAAATGAGTCTGACAGGACAGGAGCTAAAAGACTGCCCAGTTCTTAGTTGGGAGGGCCATAAAATGAGCACAAGGGCAGTGGCAGGCGATGTCACTGCAGATCCTGACAGATGGATGACCGTGCTACAGACCCACCTCTCAGACATTAGCCAGCTTCCTTACACGGGTTCAGAGGAGACACTGACAGTCAAAGTTACCAAGTGTTTCTCTCTCTTAATCCCCATTTAGTCCCTAAAAAATTATGTTAATTAAGGAAATGAATGCCACAAAAACTTGCACACCCTCCATGCAGGGCCCATTCTGTGGAGAAAGTAGATTAGCAGCCCAGGAAATTCAGTCCTCTAACATTTTTCATTAGATTCATTTGTAGAAATTTTTAGTAACCCAAACAAAGCAATGCCCCACAAGCATCACTCCTCTAGTTACCTGACCAGGAAACACCATGTGTCTGAGTTGGCAAGAGGGCCCTATCGCTTTTATTTACCCTAAAGGAGAGCGCGCACTCATATTAAAAGCCATACATGGTTTTGTGAGCTAACATCACATGAGCATCTAATAGTATTTGAGAAGCTATTTTGCCAAGAGAAGAATGGTGAAGAAAACTACCTGCAAATGCAATCTGGTCATACAGATGAAGTTTCAGGTGTCACTTTAGAGCTCACAGGTGGCTTCATACATTCTTTCACATCCTCTTCCACTGAATCCTGAGGCTTACAACAGTGAGAACAGACTGAAAAAGAAGATCTCTCATTAGTATTTGGAATTCCAGAAGACATAAAAGTACTGAATCCAAATGTCTTCTTCAATGATGTAAAGTATAACTGGGAGTGGGAAGAAAGGAGAGAAGAAATTAAAGAAAAAGAAATCTTTTAGGTCTAGTTACTTCTATTTTTCCTTGACAGGACTCATCCCTGCAGTACATCTGAATATGGCTGGCCCATAGCCATAGCCTGATCTGATAGAAAGCTCTGTCATATATAAATGTATCTATATAGTGTCATATGGATAAAACAGTTCTCATTAGCACAGGGCTAGGACCTCAGCCTGGCACAAAGGCAAGTTGGTACATACTAAGGTAAGGTCAGAAGGGAAATAATGGTAAAAGTTACATGTCACTAAAAGCAGTTTACCAAGCAAGTGAAAGAATGCCGGTGTTAGAACCAGCCAACCAACTCTTTCAGTGCTTTAAAAGGAGTTCAGATCAAACAGGTCCTCTTAGTATCTCAGCATCTATGAATGAGTTCNACTATTACAGCAGCTTGTACTTGCACAAATTTTACAACATGGATCCTAGCTATTCTTATTCTACTCTTGGTCTAATCCTGGTGCTTTGTGTTAAATTAATTGAAGAGCCAAAAAAAATAAATCTAGAGTTTCCATTCTTAAATTACTGCAAAGATAGGCTGTGAGCTCCTCAAAGTAGGGAGTTGCAAACCTCAGCAAAGCATCTACATGTTTTGGTCACCACCACAATCATGCATCTGAGAACTCTTATTTCCGTTTTGCTCTATCTTTCTATTCTTCCCCTCCCACACTTCAGCTCTTTGAAGCATGGCTTTTTGAGCTCAGAAACCACTCTTAGCATCAAGGCAGCTCCTGACTCAGCTTTCCATATTCCAGAACAACAGAGGTACTCTCAGACTATTCTGAGCTCCTCCAATATCTCTTGAAAGGTGACCTGTAACAACACCAGCAGGAGCACTCTTGGGACAGATATTCCCCTTCCCAGACAGGTGGCAATGCACAGCAGCACCAAAATGTGACAACTGTAGAAACTGGGAAGTTGGATTGAAGCTCTAGCTTCAGCTTCTTATAGTATACACCTGGTCTGGAAAGTTGCTGTTCAAAATAGCACCATCTGACTTGGCAGTTTTACTCCCTGTGCATATTAGGAAAATGGGACTGAAAGGGAAATTCCAGTTTGTGCAGCCATGCCCCGTGCTGCTGCAGGTGACCACATTCTACCACACTGGTATGCTTTTTACATCTACTTTAAAAGCAATTTGGTTTCTATATAAAAGGCTATCTCAGAATGCTCCAGAATCTTACTCATTTAATGTTAAGGAACCTTTTAATTTCCAGCCTATATTTGTTTAGAGCAAAATATTCCAATTACCGTTCATTTTCTCCTATAATTGGAAGTTCATTATCCTCACAGCTAACAGCACAGGCTGTGATCAGCTGTGATTTTCTTGGTTTAAACCTGCTTGCTGCTTTTCCACTGACATAGCCCCAGGGAACAGCAGGGGAGAACCAGCACTGGCGTCATAGGGGCACATGAGTGGAAAATGAGGAGGTGCACAGGTGTAGCCAAGAGTCACTGCTTTCCAGAAGCTTCCTTTCTTTGTGATAAAACACCAAAAAAGAAAATTAGCCCAGCCTGACTCAGTGGTCACATTAGTTTTTGAAGGGATGTGGTTGGTGGGGAGGGGAAAAGAAAACTAGTCATGCTATCTCCAGACCTCTGACTTGGGAGTGAACTTGTCTGAAGTTGAAACAGAGGTAGCAGAAGACACAAGCATGACAGATTTACAAGTGTCCCTAAATGAACCGAATCCCTGCTGCCTACCAAATAACCTCTTTCCAACGGAGGATACCACTGCGACTGTGATAAGCTAAGACGCTCAGACTGGTGGCTTCTGGTTTAAGTGGGCTAAACACAGAGCGCTCTCAGTGTGGGATTCTTGTCTCCAGCCTTGACTTCCCCAGTGACCTGACAGAACTTGATTGGGTGATATTTATAACACGTTGCAAGGCCTGCTGTCTTTCTCAGGATTGCTTTTCAAAGCTGCTAACAGGGTGTGGGTAGGACATCTACTACTGATGACTTTATACTGGCTGGGTACCCAGCTGCCTTTATCAATCCATTAGATGTTTACCTCTATCTTCAGGGGCTTTCTGGCTAGGTCAGCTTAGACATGATTAGGAGCAACAGATGAGATTTTTTTTGAGCCACTAAAAAAAACCCTACTCAGCTGCCAGGTAACCCTGAGATGCTTGAAGTCGCCTTTGCCATTGAAAAACTCCTGGAGACATGGACTTACTGAAGACTTCATAGGGTGGGACAGGGCACTTTACCTGTGTCGGTCTGGCCACACTAAGATGACAAATCCATCTCTCCTGATTGGGGTTCTCCTAAAAGTGGGACATTGCTATGCTTACATCCTTTTTGTGGCCCTAGCACTGTGTATTTTTGTAACTTTGGCTCTGTGACTTTCCTGAGGGATTGTCTAAGTAGGGTGTGTAGAGAGATCCCATTTTGAAACTGTCGGTGCTCAGCTGTATCTATCGTGATCACCAAGATTCTTGGCATCTTCAAGCACCTTAATACATAAAAATGGATCCTTGTGATTCTCTTCAATTCTGTATACCCCTGATTCTGGAAATACTCTGATCTGCTGTGAAAACTCCCCATCACCCCTTCACTCTCAAACCTGAACCCTAGTGCTGCCTGCACACAAAATACAGGAAAGTCCTGAGCTGGACTTAGATTTGTGACAGTAGATGCGGCATGAAAAAAAAAAAAAAAAAGGAAATGAGAAGAAGGTACAAAAATACCTAGTGTGTCAGTATAGTTTCTATAAATGTGTGTTTCACGTAGAAACTCCATAAGCAATAAGAGACTGTTTCCTGAAAAAGAAGCTATACTTACCATGTCTTGGGAGGTATCTTGCTGCTAGGGTGACAGCCAAAAGGAAGATGATAATGACGATACTTGAAGCAGTAATGACATTATAAGATGGAGGCACAGTAGGGACAACACAGTCATTTTTATTTTCTGAGACAGAAGAAATAAAACATAAATAAAGGGCCCAACAACATATCGGCATGTTCATGTAAGAGCAGGTACATGAATTTTGATGGTTCTGGCCAAATTCTAACTCAGATATTCAGCCTGAAAATTTACCTATTCAATAAACAAACGGACAAAGCTGGCACCTAAATTTCTTTCATTCTCCCACATTTGCTATGTGCTGAAATTTTTAATACATGCACAGATTCTGAAATGCTGGGTCCTTGTCTGGAACAGGACTGAGACAGGCAATATTTAAAAAACACATAAGCTGTTTTTAAAGAAACTGGTTAGGCTTGGTGGAAAAGTCTGAGTCCATATCTAGTAAACTTCCATTCTCAAAGGTACTCTGCAGTTTTTCTTACTGTTTTCACCAGATTTATGCCTAATTTTTTCCCTCTGAATTCACAAGTGATGGAGAATGATGCATTAAACAGACTAGAACAGACTTTTTTCTGCATGGCAGGGAAAGAGTGTTGTGGCAGAGTTCAGTTTCAGTGGATCTGGAGCCTTTGGCTTTTCACCACTGGAGATGACCATTCTGCCACTTGGACATTAGAGTAGATCACCGGCCATTCTTGTACAGTACAGGACAGCCCTAAGTCAACAGGAGGGACAGACTTGGTGCATGTTCACAGGTCTTTAGATTTTCATCATCTGCATCTGGCACAATTAAGCATCATTCAACTTCTAAGACACTAGCCTGATCCACTGTACGACCTTCCCTTCCACTGTAGGGTTTGCCTCCTACGTTTACCAGAGGCTGTATTCTGTCTGCAACTCCGTGTTCATGAAAGACTTGTTTGGAGGACCATGCCAAAATGGGAGTGGTTCCACATCTTAAAAATCAAAAAGTGGGGGGTTTGTGACTGCTGTTGTCACTGTTGATTGCACCCTCCTCTGAGAATCTGTGTGACAACAGTGTATTACTGTTATTACTTTTTTGGTTGCTCTCCTTTTCTATGTAGTATGATAGCCTTCTGCCATTACCCTCTCTAGGGACATTATGCACTACATCCAGCAATAACCAATATTCATAAAGCACTAGTTTCTGGCATTCGTCCTGAAGCTGAATGGCACCTCTCCTCACGAGCCCCTTTGGTTTTAGTAAGATTGATGAATAAGCTACCTTGATGAATAAGGTACAATTCCCTGGGAAAAATAGCAATTCTCTAGCTTCCCTTGACAGTGCCCTTATCTCTACAGTGAAAACATCAGACCCAGAGACATTTCAGAATACTTTTTTTTGTAACAGCATTAAAAACTCCTTTTGGCTTTAAGAATTTTCTTGCAAATCCCCTTCTACTGCAAAACATCAGGACTATAGTGTGCTGCCTTCCCTCATGCTGTTTGTACTTGTGCCTCAAGCTTTTCAAAGCACAGACTTATCTATTATGTTATCACTTTTAAGCCATGCACAGTGATGGAATTTTTTCCATACGAGTTAACCCTATATTCAATATGTGTATGAAAGCAAAATTTTGTCTAGACCCCAGCTGACAGTTTCAGTCACTGAAGCAGGAACAAGCATGCTTGTTAAATGAGGAAATTCCTTTTAAATGCAACCTGTGCCTTTTAAGGCACACACATTTCTTGAGTCCTTCCATTCGAATACCAGGTCTGTGCCATGCAACTGGCAGCAAGATTGTGCTGGTACAGAGGGGCACTGAACGGTGGCAACGCCAACCTGTGGGAGCCACTGAGGCTGACATCACTAGGTCACAACGGGATCCAGTTGCCCTCTCAGCCCAGCTGTGACTCGCAGTAGAGCAGCAGGAAGACAGAGCTGTCTCTGCTTGTCAGTCACTGTCATAACTCTCCTCTCCCACCCCCACTGTCTTATAGTCTTTGAAATATTTTGTTGTGCAGCTCACAGGTGGGATCATTGGGTCATCCTTGCATGAACAGATACACAAAATCTACTGCTTTCTCAGAGAAACAACTCAGCAGATTCAACAGAACAGTTTTATAACACAAACTTTTATAAAAACCTACTCAGAAGCAAACTGCTGGACTTGACAAAGCCATTGTATTCAACGGAGCAAGTGAAGCTGACATCTTTGGTCACGTTGAGCCACAGTTGGCCAGTGACGTTGTACAGGCCGAAGCTGGACTTGGACACAGAGCTGGTATTCCACACCACAGACACGTTGTTGAGGTCTCCAGAGATTTTGGGTTTGGGGAAACCTCCATGAGAAGAACAGCTTACCACCATCACAGCTGATTCACAAGAATTATTGTATTCTTCTACTGTTATGTTCGGCTTACTGAAGTCAGCTGAAGCAAGAAAAATTTAGTTACCATTCTGTCAGATTACAGCAAGGGCTGCAGTCCTGATCACCCATGGTCAAACTAAAGAGTCCCCTACAGGGCATTCTTCCTCTATCATAATCTATTTGGCCTCTCTTGTGCCTTAGCATCCTCCCCACAGCCTTGACTGGATATGGCCTTGGCCTTTGCTTCTTCTCCTCCCTGGGCTGTACACAGACTTCATGACCCCACCTCTCCAATGCTGCCATTTCTCTCTACATACTAGCAGTTAGTGGAACAACAGAAGGAATCATAAAACAGGTAGGAAAAATACAGGACTGAATAAAAATCCATATTGCAGGCAATGGTAGACAATTTCCTTTTCCCTCCCTTGTTAGTCCCTTCCTAGCCAGAAGCTCACAAAGGGTCCATCTCTGCTGGGAAAGGAGGTTCGTCTCTAAGCCGGGATGGCCAGCAAGAGACTAAATTACATTTTCTGCATGAGCGCCCCTCCAGAACGCCCAGCTGAGAGCAAGACCCAGTCACATTAAAAATGTGCAAAAATGGGTAGCAATACACAGGCCGTCTCAGACCATGTTCTCACCAGACTTGTTTTCTCATTGCCAAAGACAGTTTTCAGAGGTTTCCCACCCATACAGCTTGTTCCATGCCTTCCTGCCTGGTCAGATGTACTGCTGTGTTTGTGAGGCTGCATGGTGAAATGGATGAGAGGACTAATGTGTGAAGAAGGAGAAGAAAGGTGGTGTCATTTTTAGCCTGCTTCCTTTTGCCAATCTCATTCATCGCGTTACTGTAAACAGTTGCATTGGTACAACTGAGGATGCCCACAGGGTGCAATAAACAGCCCAGGGTGAGGAGGAGTGGCAAAGGTACTACTTAAGGCAACTCTCCCACTGGAAAGATCTCTGTGGGACCACAACTTTAGCAAGTGAGGCACCAGTCAGAAAAAGAAACTCAGCATGTGGCTTCCTGGTAGGCGTAAGTCACACCAACACCACTGCTGCCCAAGGGACCAAATTCTGCCTCCCACCCCTGCCAGCTGTAGGTCTGTAGCCTGCACACCCCCTCAGGTGCTAAGCCCAGCCATGGCAAGGCCAGGCAGAGAACTGCAGCAGGTTGCTCAACTCACTGCAAAATGACCCTTTTTGGAGCAGCTATGGTTTTGTCTGCGATTGCTCCCTGCCTGACTCACCATTTGACCACATGACTGCTGGGATAAGGCAGACAGCCTTGCAGTCATAGCGCGACTTCCACAGCTTATGCTGACCACAAACCCATGGCCTAGGCTACCAAGCAACTTGTGAAAGAAACTTGCTCAACACTCCATAGTCGACCAGTGGCAGAGAAGGAGGCACCCGGATTTCCTTCCAGGCCTACTATCTGTTGAGCAATAGGGCATTGACATCCAGTCTGGAAAGTCCCTATAAGCATCCCAGCTGACTCCACCAAGGCTCCCTGATCAGTCACCAGGGAGTAACACCTTTCTGCATCTCTCAGGATAGCCTGATTCCAGCAGGAGCAAGGGGAGCTTTCCCTTTCCTGATCCCCACAACTGATCCCACTTTTCCAAAGGGAGCAGAAGTCTACCACAGTTATTAAAACTTGCCTGTTAAGACAGCAAGGGCATTTCTGGAAGGAAAGAAACTGGAGTATTTTCAGGGAGGAAAAGAGCTCTGTTGTTTCACATTTTTCATACAGTTAATTCCTCAGCCCTCACAGCTAGAGAGTGCTGGCAGCGCACTTCCCTTTTTTTCATATCAGTTCCCAGAAAGATCACTAAATTTGTCTCCTTGCACATATGCCCACCATGCCCTCAGACAGGCAGGCAATGGCCAAATCTCAGGAGCTTGGGTGTTTTTGCTGACAAATCTCATTCCAGATGGGGAATGCTCATTCACTGGCTTGTCTGGAAGATTCCTGGAACTCTCTGCTGCTAAAGGTATTCAAATGTATGTATATATTTATATATGTTACCAGTATGTCTGCCTTTGGTTGAAACCAGCTGCCACAAAAACAGTGGTAGAAATGGAAAATAATGTCAATGGAACTTTTTTAGCCTCCAAGAAAAGATTCAGATTCATTTTGAGCAAAGAAACTCGGGTTATTTCTTTAAGGTAAAAAGCCTCAAATCTCTGCCTGAGTTCAGCCTTAGGCTGTGGAGCTGCAGTGTAGCCAGCGAGCTGGCCAGCCCCCTGGAGTCTGGGCTCTCCAGGGCTTGGATGCAGGGCTGGGATGCTGCTGTGGCCACAGAGAAGCAATGCCACTCCATTTCTCTTTCGACCTGGACGCTTCCTGGGCACCACAGGCTTGGTCTCTGCTTTGCCCAAAAGACAGCAGGGGGCAGAGGAGGCCTAGGGCACCCACCAGCAGTAGTACCTGTCCTGGGAAGAGTCCTTGGCCAAGAGGGAGGCATTAAGGGGAGGATGGTGGGCTGGTGGTGGGAAAGGCAAATTTTTTGTACCTGTGGGAGCTTTGGAAAGGTAAGGAGGGAGGCTGCTAGAACAGAAATACAGGGGCCTTAACACATCTTTCAGTACTCTTTTAGGCATCCTGATGAAAGCCTATCTGCTACACTATGACTAAATCTTGAAGGAGTGTCTATTACCCCCAGAGGTTGGCACCAGAAAGCCTCAGGTGTCAGAAGGCAATCCACCTACCTGTAACAAACAGAGTGACAGTCTCATCACACACAACAACTGAGTTCTGCAAATGTCTGCGGTGCTGAACTATACACTGGTAAGGGCCATTGTCCAGGATTTCCACAGGAGAGATCCACAGGGTGAGGTTCCTGAAATCCATCCCTGTCCGGTTCTCGTAGCGCTCATTCTGGGGCATCTTCTTCCCCTCTGCATAGGCAAGCACTACCTCTGTGGTGTTCTTCTGCCAGTAGACCCGGTAATTTTGTAGGCTTTCTGAGCTGGGAATTTCATGACAACAAGGCAGGAAGACTTTTTCCCCTAGTTTGGTTTTGACTACTTTCTTCTCCAGTGCATAGCCTGTAGGTGGGGGGCAAACAAAAGTCAGTTAGACAGTGATATAGCCTTGTGCCAGGACCTGCTGCATAGACCTCACCTCTTTCGGCTCTGTCTGCCCCTGCTAATGTACCTCATCACCCACCAAGCTGTTTACAACTTCAGCTCTGCACTGAGGGGAGGTTTACCTTGGCATTGCCTTGTACATGATGCTCCAGTCCTACTTAGGATCCCAAGCTAGCGGGCACACAACAATTTCTGCATGGATTACTGAAGGCAAAGGCAGGAGAGTTACCTGCCTGAACAGAAATTTTGCTGACCCCTTGAAAAAAAACACACTTCAGAGTAAAGAATTGCCATTATTCATGTAAAGGGCTAAAAACATGCATGTCCAAACTGCTATCTCCTCTGCTCTCCCTTTTCAGAGCTCAGTGTGGCAAGTTTGTGTCACCCTCCAGTGGGCTCCCTGCGTGCCACACAGGGCCACATTGGACTATTAGTGTGGAGGTTTGGGTTGGTTTTTTTTTTGTAAAAGAATAAAACGCAAACTTTTCAAGATCCCAGAAACTAGAAGCAACCATACAATGATAAACAAAGGTTACAGCCACACTGTCATCAGCCTCCTAGTACTAGCAAATGAATAATTTTCCCTAATCTAGCTAAACCAAATTTATATTTGTGAAGGCCCATGGGTCTCCCTTGGGATTACTTGCTAACCAGCACAGGGATTCCCCAACTCCTGCCCAGCGACTGTGTCGGTGCCATACCTAGTATACAGGCATGTGCCTACAATAACAAGCGGAGGCTCTTGCAAGGTGCAAATTCAGTACAACTTTGACCAAGTCAGCAGTTATCCCCTTGCTTTGTGCTATGACTTCTATGTATTCCACTCCCGTGATCAGCCCTGCTTTCCCACTCCCTTTCCTGTTTCCAGTGGGTACGTGCTCACAGGGGCCAGGACCTGACAGGTGAGGGAGCAGCCTAGCAAGGAGCTCCTGCTGTTGCTGGAATAGTGACCCAGTACTGATGTGCAGTCCTGTGCTGCAAGGCCAGGGCAGATGGTTGGGCTTTCGCCTGGGTTTGTGCAGCCTTCAGGGCGATGCTTATCCCTGTGTACCCTGCTTTGTTAGTCCAGAAGGTCAGGTTGCTTTACGTTTGCCCTGCTTGCCTCAGCCTCGCTACCTTAGCACCCATCTCCAGTAGTGGAAGGGGGATACCAATCTGTTGCACTCCATTGACTGAAAGCAGAAAACAAGGAAATAGCTGGCCTCAGGACAGAGAAGATTAAAATTCCCTCTTCCTTCCCTGCAGAATAGATCTCAGTAAATGTGTCCGAGAGAGAAAGCAGGAAAGTCCTGACCAGGCAGTGTGTCACTGGTGGGAAGAGTGCAGCATCAGCCATCGGTGGAGGTGAGACCCACGTGCAAAGCCTCAGCCTGAAGTATGAACTGAATGCTTGACAAAGCTGAGCCTAAGAACTGCCACCCACCTCCAGCAAAATCTGGCTGATGCTGGCTCACATGTTATTGCCACTACTAACGCCTAACCACAGCCACGCCATACACAGGCACAGCGTGCAGTGCTCAGGGTGCGACTAGGGCGCTGTGACACTCAGATTCAGCTGAAGTGTCTGAAACAGCCACAAGCTTGTTGTCCACCTGGACTTGTTTGCTTAGAGGTGACTCAAAGACCCTTGGGACACTGTCACACAGCCGGCAGCGAGACCCCTGCAGCATGCTGACCTATGCGCAGCAGCACACCCGGATGATGTGCTTTGCAGTCCTCCAGCTGCTGGTGTTGGAAGGAGACAAGCAGATGCTCTGGAAGTGCCCCAGCACAGCCTGATCTTGGGGCAGCACTGGGACTGCCTGATGAAGCTTAGCCCAGGCAGAGAGCCTGGGACAGAATGTGAAATAAGTTTTTATCCCTTTCCCCTATGACACACTTACCCCTGTCCCACCCACACGCTTTACATTAAATCAATAGCAAACACACTGAAAAATACTGGGGAGGTCCTGGCAGCATTATGGAATGCTTTAATAGAATATGTAATTAAACGAGCAACTTCTCATTTAACTGGTTTCCCTCCACTCAGCCACTTCAGTGTTCTTCCAAAGGGAAAGATTCAAACACAATTCCTACCCCCACTACCTGTACTTCCCCTTATAACGCATTGCAGACCACGAGCAACCAGACTGGGGCAGACCAGGAGCCCACTCAGCCCGCTGGCCTGTGTCAGCCAGAAACTGGTAGCAAAACGGTAGAAAAACTAGTTCTTCCACACCGCACAGGATAAGAATTGCCATGCTTTGCCAACCTTTGGCAGTCACAAATTTAGTGATTTCTTGACACTGGCAGTTCAATCACTACTGCTAGACCTACACTTCACGAAGAGATCTTGCCCCTTCAGGAATGCACGTATATTTTTGGTTTCCACAGCATCCTGTGACAGTGGGTTACAGTTTGATTACATGCTGTGTGAAAACGCATTTCCTTCTGTTCACCTTAAAAGCAGCCCACTTCAGGCTGTGATTCTTGAAGTTCCTCCTCCTGCATGTCTTCATGCATTTGTGTGTGCCTGTGTTTTTTCCCTCGACCACATCTTTGCTTGTTCTCACAGTTCAGCTCTTGCTGTTGCTGGAGACATTCACAAGAGTGGCCGGTCAAACTTTGGGATTGTGAAGCCTGACAAAAACAATTTTCTATTTTCTTTTGCAGCAATAGGGGAAGAGTAGGCGTACAATAAATGTCAGGGTGGCATCGCATCATGAGTTGCATAAGGTTCTCCGCACCTTGCCCCTAAGAGTCTCCTTTGCAACCAAAAGGAGAACAAAAACCTCCTCGGCAGTACATGTGCAGGGGCTGGAAACTCCTGCTGATGTCACATCTGCCCTTAAAAGGCTCTGCACCCTTGAAACTGTAACCTGAATGCTACAAGCCTGAAGGAACCAAAGTCCATGAAGAGTCATTCAGCCCCATAAAAGTCCCCTTTCACTTTAAAGGTGAACTGCAAAGCAAAAATGAAAATTCAGTTCTGTCCCATTTCTGTGCTGAATGCTCTCCGTAACCAGGCTGTGGGGGAGATATCCACCATGGAAATAATTTTTAATGACTTTTCTAGAAAAAAAAACACCTTCTCTTCCCACGCCCCCCTGAAGCCCACCTGTTCCCTTGCTGTGCATGCACCTTGCTCCATCACTGGAAGCCTGTGGTGTGTGGCCACGCTGAACCGATGAAAGGGCTAACATTCTGTTCCCCAGGCAGAAAAACCTGTGTCATTCAAACTATGCCTGTGCTGCAGATGCCCCACACGGCAGGGCTAACGAGAACAGAAATGTGAGTGTAGAGGAAACCTGTCCTTTCCTGTTTGCTCTGAGAGTCAACAAGCAGAAGAGCTGTCGAGCCCGTATCCCTCTTTCCTTCACTCCCTGCCCAAGCCGTGTCTCAGAAATCCCCCGACCACAGAGAGCTTGGTTATCCTGACCACGCACACAGTCAGGCGGTATGGGAAGAGCAGACTGCCTTTGGGACAGAAGTCCTGCAGAGACATTTGACTGTAAAAGGCAGTGAACGACCACGCCAGGCTTTAGAGAAGCAGCGCTGAACTGTTGGAAACCTTCAGATAATTTCTGGTGAACAGAATCCCCAAAGACATTCTCTTTCCCCTCTGTTCTCCATTTCTCTGCCCTTCTGAACTGCTTTGCCTTTTTTTGATGTTACCTTGTGTTACCTTGCTTCGCACACAACCCACAAAGCAATGCACATGAAGGGAAAGGTCCTTCTTGGTGGACCTAGAGTCCTTTGCCCCCCTGTGCAAGCATCAGGTAAGACAGTGGATCTGCACATTTTTTCAACTGACAGTCCTGCAAAAAGCTCTGAGGCATATTGTCAGTGGCCCTCCAAAACTGGGAGGGCCAAAACAGCCTTGCATTGCTTTTTTTTTCCATAAGGTCCCCCATTTATCTTTGCAATAGCAGCTGGTGCCTCTACTCTTAAATTATTGGCATCACCAACTTTGCCTAGGACCATGCACCCGGGGTTCCCACTCTGCTGGGGCACCAACACCTTTCTCACCCTCTGCCTGCACATGGGCTGGAAAAAGGGACTTCAAGCAGCTCTGGGAGTTGGTACACAGCACGTTGTGGTGAGGCAAGGGCACTTCTGGTAACCCGGTTGGGCCAGCTGAGGAAAATGTCTCGTGGAGCTGCGGCTTTCTCCTGGCAGCCATCCACTGGGGTCAGCGCGGGAATCACACTCAACAGTCCCTGGGTAATTCTGCAGCTTGAGCCCCTCATTTTCTGTGAATAGCACATTTGCCCCAAACTTGCAGGATTTATCCTTTGAGGACAACGCTGTATTTTGCAGGGATTTCCAAGCAAGACAGAAAAAAAGTTGAAAAACTGAGAAATTTTGAAAAGCTGAGTCTTGAAAGGACTTTGGTCTTTTCTTTATCCCAGGTGATTTTACCAGTGAGGAATCAGATTCTCCCAAAGCTTTCCATAGAGTTAAAATTCAGCAAATATCCTGTGCTACACTGGAATACATAAAGAAATGCTTTGTTTTTAAGCTAAATCGGTGTTGTGACACTGTGAACACAGTGATCAGAGAAAAGACCCCATTAGATGCCCAGCTAACTTCTATGTGGAGACATCATGACATTTCAACATCGCACAAAATCATCACTTTGCTTTGCATTTTGCTGTAAAGGCCCCATGAAATGAGAAAGGTGGGACAAACCAGAGAAAAGTGGGTGCTGGCAGGCCCTGTTTGACCATTTCCTTTAAGGAGTCTGTGTCTGCATACTAAACTGGGCAGAAGTGCCTGGCAAGCCTCCTAGGCTCCTTCTACCCAGACTCCACTTCAGCAAGTGGAGGCATGCAAAGGGAGGTCTCAGCACGCAGAGAAAGGAGAAGCAGCCCTCTCCCCTTGCACAATCCCAAGCCCAACCTTCCAGTCACAAACCACAGGCCTGCTGCTACCCTTCAGCTGCTCTAGGCTGCTCTGGCAAAGCAAAGCAGCTGCAAACCTAGTTCGCTTCACTCATGTCACAGTGACCTCTTGCGAGGTCGTGTTCCCTTACTCACCTCAAATACAGTGAGAGAGAGGAGCAGAAGAGAAGGCATCCAAAAGAAGAACAGCGATGCACTTCATTTGGCAGCGGTTCCACTCAGTCTTGCTTCCCTGTACCCACTCACACTAGTCATGCGTTACCCACAGCCATTAAGTGATGGGATTAATCCTAGTTCACAATGATGTCATGGCTTGCTTGAGATAGGGAAACAGTTTAAAGAGGTTCTTCTGAAAGTTCAGCTCTGCTTGCTTCTGTGCCATAACCTTGGGGCACCCTGCTTGGAGAGGTACAGCAAGGGCATGGCACCCCTTATGTGGCTTTATGCACTTCCCATCTTCCCATTGCCACATTCCTCCTAAACAAAACAGTAACCTTGCTTCACCCAGCTCTATACTGCATGATTTGGCAACAGTTATAACATCCCCATGGTGTTTTGGTGCTTGACTCCTTCAGGAGCCTCCGTTCCATTTTAATGCTGTTTTGTTTCACATGCAAAGCCTTTAGCAAAGAAATCCTTGAAATCATGAAGTGGCTGTGAAAACCAGACAACATCTTCCTGAGTCTGTAGACAGAAAGACAGCCAACCTCTGGGGGTGCACACTAATACCATTTTTTTCCCCAGCAGCAAGTTAACTTGAGGCCTTACTGATGGCAAATGAAAATATCAATCTTATTTGTCTCCCTGAGCATACTTTGATAACCAGTGATGTACTGTAGGTAACACTCATTTTAGAGTGGTTCACAGGGCGCTCCTGACACATGCTGGTGTCTGATGTGGTCCCAGTTTCTTAGACACACACTATTCCTGCTGAAGTCCTCCCTCTGACTATGGTTTCCTTTCTGGGTTGCAGACCAAACACTCTGCTTTCTCCAGTCTTAATTGCTGCTCACCAGAAAGCAGATTTCATGCTCCCCTGACAGCCTTTTTACCACAAAAGCCAGCAAGGCAACCTAGCCAGATGGGGAATCAAAGGAAGCGCTGCTACTGAGTCACAACTCAGTCAAAAACCTGGCTTCAAAGGGAAGGAAACCCCATTAATCACAAAAAAGTTCCACAATCTGCAATTAGCAACTGAGAAGATGAAAGGGAATCTGAAATACTTTGGCAAAGGGTCTCACTACTGCGCTGGGGCAGTTCCAGCCAGCCGGTACCCCTCCTTCTTGCTCCTGCCATGCCCAGCTTGTGTTTCAGTACTTCTTGCGATAAAGATCTGCTGCTTTCTGAGTCACCACTGCCCCAGCTGGGACAAGCCCACCAGCTGGGTATGTCCAGTCTGCATTGTTTATAATGTGAGTAAGATCGCAAGTCTTCTCAAGTCAGTTGGCAAATTTCTGGCACTAGCCAGGAGGCCAGATCCAAGCAAGGAGCTGGAGGTGAGGTGCCAAACTACTTGGGGGTGGGGACTATATCGTGTCTTAAGATCTTCCCCTTTGCTGTAGAGCCCTCCGCTTGGGGAAGAAAGGAAGGAGGGCTTGCTTATCTCCCGTGCTGCCTATCAACAGGGACACTGGTGATGGGGACAGAAAGAAGACTTTGACTTGGAGAAAGGAGCAAAGGGAAGAGTCTTTCGGAACCTTCCCCCTTTCTCTATTCCCAGCATGTGGAGTGGGCGACCCTGATAGAATAAAAATGGGAAGGGGGGACCGTAAATCAGGATGTCCTCAGAGGACTGGCATATTTTAGTTCCTTTCGAGATCAAATTCCTGCAACTGGCTCCGCACTCTTACAATTTCCCAGTTTGGGGGCCGAAACTAGATGTGGCAGTTGTGTTAGACAGGCCTGTGAGGGAGATTTGTCACACACAAAGACAAAAATAAACTTGTTAATTTTTTCCCCTGCAGACTCTGTCCCTCGCTGACTGGATCACTTTGCACTTCCTCTATATTTATCTCCCAGCTGAAGATGTTCTCAGATAATTTTCCTATTTCCTCCAGTACCACTGCCATGCATGCTGCTGTCCTCACAGCACAGCTTTTGAAGTTGAGGTCCTCCCCACTGCTTAAGGCCCCAGTTTTCTTCAGTGCTTGCTAAATCTCACTGCCTCGTGTGCTCCCCAAGTAGCCAGCCCACTCTTGAAACTAATAGAAGGTGAAAGTGCCCAGTAACCAGGAAAACCAAGTATGACACCTCTCACATAAGCCCACTCAAAATTAGAAAAATTACTTTTTTTTGGTTGTTGTTGCTTCTAAAGTACTTGCCCACAGTCATAGCAATATTCACCAGTGCAACTAACAATGCTACAGGCCTGCCGGCCATCATCTTCTTATAAAAGCCTGGTCCCTGCTTGGGCACTAAGTCACAAATGCTCTGCAGGCAACAACCTTGACAATAATCCCGCAGCTGGAGGACTGGCTGGAGGAGAGACTAAACAGCCCTATAAAAGAAGACAGCATGGTGAATGGTAATTAACTGAAGGATGACTGAGGAAACGAGACCAAAGCAGTCCAGAGGTGTCTGAAAGCTACGAAAGCCACAGAGGGAGTGAAATGAGAGACTTGGGCATGGACCACTGGAGGCACATGCTGGGAGCAATCCAGGGCAGGGTGGGGAAAGGGCTCTCTCGGCTAGTAGGAACCAGTGTCTGATGGTGAGGTCTGTTCAGACTGGAGCACTTCCCCCGGTGCAGGGATGAAATCCTTGTCTGCCAGGCATTTAAAACTACGCCGGAGGGTACCTGCCATGGGGAGAGCAGTGGTGCGCAGAGAGACTTGCCTCAATGGTCTTTTCTAACAACTTTTCATATGATACGATGGCATCCTGGGCTTGCCAAAAGGTGAACGCTTTTTGAGCACTGTATAGCTAGATATGCCACTGTTAGCCAGCAGTCAGCACTTTTATTTTCAGCCAGGGAGTCCCCTGGGACCAATGATATTTTAAAAGCATAACAGTGAAAAAGCAGAAGCAAAGCCCGTGGCATTTCCGCATTGGGAAAGATTTACATACTCTCAAATGACCTCCCGAGACTCCCGATGGTGA
This sequence comes from Anhinga rufa, assembly GCA_013400875.1. NCBI lineage: Eukaryota > Metazoa > Chordata > Aves > Suliformes > Anhingidae > Anhinga > Anhinga rufa. The sequence continues at coordinate 21,117 of VZTV01098081.1, forward strand.
TGTCCCTCCAAGGGGACAGAACAGCTACAGTTAAATACGAAGTTCATCTATTTAAAAACAAAACCAACCTCCTTTTGCCAAGCAAACAGACTTCACTTTGCCTTGCCACCTCATGAAAAATACCACCAGCACTTATAGTAGGAAACACATGTTAAAAAGGAAGGAGAGTTTCTCTGAATGTGGAAATTCTCCTCCAGCCTGGTGCAACCTCAGGGTGCAGCCCAACAACAAACTGGCACTGACCCTGTGCTTTCCCCACACGAGCAGAGGGGATCTGTGGCTCCCCTTTCCCTTCCAACCTCATGTGCTCCCACTGCTTTCCTTGCAGGGCTCTCCAGAGGCTGGTTCAATACACCACGTTGGTGTAAAACAAGGGGGGAAAAAAAAGAAACTTTCCGCTATGCTGGAAGGCAAATTAGGTCATCCAAGGATCAGATATGTACCAGAACCTAGTGCAAAGGAGAGGAGGATCACGCAGCCAGAAGCAGAAAGAGGAGCAGGATTGCATCTTTCGGTCGCAATGACCTGTTTGGCCCTCTCAGCTGTGCTGCCTGTCTGCATCCCGCTCCGGGGTATACAGTGTCGGGTGTAAAAGCAAACTGGCACTGAAGAGAGCAGGCTGACCCCCCACAAAAAACTAACTCATCACAATCGAGGCAGGGGGATAACTCCGTCAGTGGCAGCCTTCATTTATGTCAGATTAATGATGCCCATTAAACCATGCTTGTAACTCAGAATTGAGGCAGCAATGAGCAGGAAAGGTGGGAGGTCGTACAAGGTGGCAACTTCTGCTGGCAACCTACCACAGTGCATAAAAACTTCAGCCCCAAACTTTGCATGATTAAATGCAGGGATGTCTGACATTCACACTGCAAAAAGGTTACAAATGTCTCAGTAATCCAAAAATGCAAAAAAACTGTTGCCCCATTCTAATGTGAACTTACCGGAGTTATGTGGGTTTATTCTGATCTAGCTGGAAAAGGGCAACAATGTGGGTGAAACGCATGTTTGACCAGTAGCTTTACAAACTCAGTGTGCAGGTGTATAAATGTATTTTGACTGTGTAAGAATGTAGCTTGTCTATGCTTAATTTCCTGTGTTTTTTTCTAAATAATTCTTTCATTTAAAAAAATACAAGAGAAGTAGTAAAACATAGTAAAGCAAAAGCAGGAGCCTTTAGTTCGGTTTCTGTTTCTCCAGACAAGTTTTTACAGGTTTCACTCTGGATAGACAGACTGACAGAAAAAGGAATTCCTTAGTTTCGCTGCTCTTGTTTTTGAACCAAAGTGATTTATTTTCTGCATGGCTGGAACAGGAGGAGACAGAAACTTGTTGGAAAAAAGGAAATTAAAAAAAGCAGCTGAAGGCAGCAGAAGCAATAAGACAGAAACTCAATTTGCATCTAGTGATCAAGTGGGCAAATCTGGTACGTAAAGAAAAATTTCTGCCATCTCCACCATGAAATCTGCCCTAGGCACAACCCACACCGGAGCTGGCACAGAAGTTAGCCACCAAGCACCTAAAGCTCATTGCTAGATACTTCAGTGTTTGGGGGTGGCCACAAAACAGGGAATCTTTCTCGTTCTCAACCCTCTTTGTCCCTTTTTGAAACCCAGCTCCACTCTGAGCTCTTTATTGGCAGTAACATGCGAGAGGGGATTCCCAGAGTGAGTTACTTGTGAGCCAGCCCTCGCTCATCTTGCAGAGGGAAGTGGCTATTCCCACCCCCCACCCCCACCCCCCCAGCTCTCCTATAACTCAGAAAAGCTGTAGGGATTTTCCTCAAAACTTCCCAAAGAATTTCACCACAGGGAAGAAACCAAGAACTAGACAGTCCCCAGTCAGATGAAAAGACTCCAGGGAAGCCTAAAAGGAATACTCCATGGACAAAAACCAGGCTTGCTGGGGCCCTGCAATCAGTGCCTAGGCCACGTTTGCACACAGGGCAGGGAAAGGTCGTATTGGGTAACTTGTAGCAACACTTTCTTAATACAATAAACCTTGACTGAGAACATCCTGATATTCGTAGGTAGGTGTGAAAGTGCAATGGCAGGAGAAAAACAAGCCTGTGGGGATACCAGCAATACTTTTGGACCATAAATAAATAAGTTTGTGCTGTAATCAAGGCTGTTCTGCCAGTTTTCCACTGTGCTGAGACAGCAGGGTGTTCATGCACATCAGTGCCTCCAGCAGCAGATGACATCTCAGAAGCAGCTCTAAATTACGCTGGCATTTTAATGGGTCATCTCAGGTGAACCCCAGAGTAGCAAAACTCAATTCAAGGCGAAACAAATGTATATATGTAGCTTGGGCATACACCATTTCCTACAAAATATAACCTTCAAATCATCCTTTTTAGTGAAGACCCTCTTAAAGCCGCCTTCTGCTATGATGTAAAAATTCAGTCTGGCATTCCCTACGTTACTATTTCACTCACGTAGGGCATACGGAGAGCACCTACTTTCATCCTAGCATGCTACTTGACCTTTTGGAGTGCTACGGCACAACACCTGAGCTAAACCCCAGGATGCAAGATGTAGACAGAGGCTCCGGGTGCCAGCTTTGACTGTGCCTTGATGTGGTCATGACCAGTCCCACATGGGGTCAGTTCTGTAAATGCTTCTGTAAATGGTGACTCGCTTAACAACGCATGGGAAGGCACTGGCAGGGCCATGGCAGACTTCCTTTCTGGGCTTCACAATTTTGCCACGATAAGGTCAAAAGTTGGTACTTGTGGTCCCTGCGGGTGGCCTAGGAAAGGCATCAACTACAAGTGCCAGTAAAGCTTTTAAAACCACTTGTTTGTGGGTACTGTAGCATGCATTTTCAAGGGTCACTAACTTAGGAATACCTCTTTTTTGAGAGAAAGGTGGCATGGTGTGTGGGTGTGCGTACAGCGGGAGAAAGAAGCGCATTAGATGTGCTGTCCTTGTCAGCCTGCCAAGCAACCCGCTCCCAAGGCACTAGGACTTCCACAGACTCTTTGTGTGGGAAGCATCTAACAATTATGCCCCAAAAGCTGATATAATGCTTTTAAAAAAGCTTTTTCCCACTCTGCCTCTTGCAGAATTAAACCCCTGAATTTTGTAATTGATCAGATTTGGAGATGTAAGTCTTCTCGGCAACACAATGACCAAACCCTGCCAGCATATGGATTTGTGCCTTTTGTTTCCCAGCCCAGGCACCTCTCCCCATGCCTCCCAGCCCATTCCCAAACCCTTGGTGTCACCATGCTCCTTACAAGTCCCTCTCACAGCTGTCTCCTGTCCTTTCTGTCAGCTGGGCATGAGCAGGGGCAGTGTGGGCTCTGGCTGTTCAGGTGCTGCCCGTGGCTAGTCAGGGGTTTCCATTCAGTGGACAAGGATGCTGCAGCTCTGCCTCCCTGTCAAATTTGGTTGAAACTGGGCAGGGGATTTGAAAGTTACAAGCAGGGGCCTAAAGAAACAGATGGAGAGATGGAAAGCAGGATAAACTATCATTCCCTTAGTACGCCTTACCAAAAAAAGCACAACTACAGGAACACCTGGTTTTCTATTATGAAGCTCCTATTTCTAGTACTGGATATTAGCATACATCAGACTATATATCTGAGTATTGACCATCTTCGGTCTTGGAATCAGCGTCCTTTTTAGAGAAACTACCTGGCTGGCTAATTAGCACATGCTCATAATTACATTAATAACATACTGCAAGTTCTTACAGTACAGAGAGAGAAACAGTTCTGCACACGATGGATTGTTTGCCCTTTGCAGTACAGGCAAAATACATTTGTACTCGACACGTGCTTCACAAGCCAGAGGTAGGGGAAGGAGTGCGGGATAAGATAGGAGAGTAGAGATCTCATGAATGGCGTTTGAAGTGCTTGCTTTCTTTACAAGTGAGCTCTGCGATTTGATCCCTGTTAAATTCTCCAAGTTTTGTTCTAAGATTCTGAGACTAAAACTCAAAATGAAACTCAGCATCAAATATCTCCCAGTTTCACAACATCAGCATGAAAAACTCCTAATTTTGCATCACTTGATTTTTAATCAAAGCCTCAGCTCAGCCCAGGTTTGCTCCAGAGTATCGTTAGCTGCAGTGAAACACTAAAATTGCCAATAAGCACAACCTATTTTGCATCCACAACGAATCCCAGCTGACAAGTGAGTTTTGTGTGGTTTCAAGGTTAACATTTCACACAGCTGGGAAGACTCATCCCAAGCCTGTTGAGGTCAGCGGGGACCTGCGGACTTCAGCAAGCTTCGCGGCAGGTCCTCGGAGAAGGACAGGGGACAGCCCTTGCGGTCCTCCGGCGGGGACTTGTGTTGTTGGAGAAAGTGCTCGCTGTGCGCTGTGCTGCCTGGGCGGTGGAGACCCCTCAAACCCACCACCCTGCTCTGTCTTCCCCACCGCATGCTCACTTTCAGCCATCCCAAAACCTACAGAAACCATCCTGCCACCAAAGCCGAAGCCCAAGGGGCCGTGCTGCACGTTCGCTGTGGACGTTAGCCGCCCTGAAAATGCCCTCCTTGCTCTCACCCGGGCTGGGATGGGTGACCACCTCACCCCTCTGGGAGCCGGCAGCTCAGCACTCGCCACTGTGGCTAGCAAGCCAGCCACCCCCAAACCCTGGCCCAGCCTCAGCCCTGGCAGAGGGCACCAGAACGAGTGCCCTGTGGGCTGCCAGCCCCCAAAGACCGGCAGGCGGGCACTGCCACCCGCTCGGGCCCAGCACGCCCCCTCCCACGCTCCCATGCCGGCCGCTCCTGCTTACCTAAACTAAGGCAGAGCAGCATGAAGAGCCCAAGCCCCTGCCACCTCCTCAAGGTCAGCGCCGGCAGGGCAGCAGGCAGGCACGCCATCTTCCTGTAGCTCCTGGGCTGGGAGGAGAGGGGGACACGGTTAGGGGAATGGCGCCCAAGGAGCCACAGCACCCGCCGCCGAGCCCCCTTCCTTCCTGCCTGCTGCCGCCCCAAAAAACCATGAGCAGAAGCCCGGCCCACCCCGCTTCCCTCCCTGGTGCCCCCGGGGTACCTGCGGCTTCCCCTGGCGAGCGCCCCGAGGCCACCCCCTGAGGCGGGGAGGAGGCAGGGGGCTCAGTGCCCGGCCATAGGCGCCCGGCTCCTGCCGCAGGGCCGCCGAGACGCTCACTCCCCGCCGTGGGGGAAGGCCGGGCGGCGGGCGGGTGCTCAGCCTCATAAGTCACCTCACGCCCGCCCACGGCTTCCTCGTAGGGCGTGCGTAAGGCTGCATGCCTGCCACCCCCGCCGCCCAGGGACGGGGCACGGCTGCCGCCTTCGCCCCTCGGTGCCGGCTTGGATGGGCCTCCGGCAATGGGCAGGAGGGTTTTGGGCTGAGGGGGCAGAAAAGGGCCCTGCCTGCGACCAGTGGGCGTTGAGTGTAAGTGTCGGGCAGCGCCGGCACCGGTGGGGCTTGCTTCTCTTAGTGCAACCAAGTTAAACACCTGACAGTACTTTGGGCATAATCCTATAAAATTATACTTTAAAGAAAAAACCTCCACACCATCATTTCAGGCCCAGCTGGGTGTAATCCCTCAAGTTCAGTTACATAAAGAAAATGTAAGAAAGAGTGCTTAAGCTGCACATGTTGGCTGGCTCCCACACAGGGAGCAGCCGCCAGGACCAAGGGGCTCAAGAGCATCCATCAGCTGAGGTGGGAGAGGCGGAGGAGCGCTTCCCTTCCCAGCGCCGGGTCCTCCACCTACCGCTTGCCCATGGCACCCACTGCCAGCCCCTTCCTCCCGCTCGCCGCCTCGCCCTGGCTCCGGACGGACAGGGCAGGGGAGAGGCGTGGGCTGTCCTTGCTCTGAAGCCTGGAAAGGCAGAGCCCTCATGAACCTGAGAGGCCAAACAAACCCAGTCTGAAGCAAGTTCTAAGCAGAAAACCAAACCACTTAGTAAACAAGAGCCCGAGGGTGTAAGCATGTGCCAAGTGATGTAGATTTGTACAAGATATTGCATGCCCTCCTGCAAAACAAAATGAACCCCGGTATAGTGTAAGGGGTTATATTTAGCTGTAATGATCACAGCGAGAGGGTTACACACTGATGAAAGCCTGATTTTCTTCAAGGAAAAAAACTAAAGTGCAAATGCAAACCAAGATGAAAATAATGTCTTTAAATGCAGATTTCTGGCTGGCTGATTTAAATTACTTTGGTTTAAAGCAAATGCAACCTTTTTATCAGAAATGGTTTGCCCCTATGTTTCTCCAGTTTTTCTTCAGTATAGCTGCCTTGGATTAGGTGTAGAAGGACTGATGTAGAAGTGAATTGGGTTTATTGGATCATAATACAAATCAGAGTTTTATTGTGACATAACTAACCAGGTGGTAATCTATAGAGGAATCAAATGACAGAACAAGAACAGGTTACAACTTTTCTGTAGACAACAAAGTTATTCTGTACAAAATGGCAGAGAGGAGCTTGCTGTTGAGTCAGACTGGGACTCTGTGTGTCTCCATTGCGAGGTTTCTAGCGCACGTGTTTGGTGATTCAGGCTCCGATTTAAATCCTGTACATTTGTACTCTACCCATGCATTTTCTAACAGGACCACTGGCACGGTTTGCAAGTGCAGGTGACACTAGGACCATGTGTTTACGTACAAGTGTTTTCACGGTACCCAGAGAAGAAAAAAATATCTATACTATATGACTATAGTGATTCATCCATTGTTTCCCCAAGTCACAGTCCCAGCTCTCAGGCCACCGATCCATCCTCCCCTCACTGCACGTCCCATACAGCTGTTCTGCATTTTAGGCAAACAGGGACCACACCTTTCTGCAAGTCAGATGGACCCATGCACTTCCTACTCCTAGTCTGATCATGTATCCTGCATCATTACAGAGTTACTGGCAACCCTGTAACAGCTGTACAGTCTACCATCTCACTTTCATTTTAAATTCAAGTTGTTGTTTGGTTTTTTTTTTTTATATTTCTGCCATTAGCATATTACAACTAGAAAGAAACACCAGCCTGTTACAGCCACATCTGCATTTCTTGCTTGAGGTTTAACCCTGCTCTTAGACGAGCAGTCCCAGGGAACGTGACTGAGTTCATCAGCTGCCAGTCTGTAGCAAGCAGGGAACATACCCCTTCTTACCCACAGAGAAACCCAGAGCAGCTAGTCACTTCGTTATGGCTGCCCAGGTTTTAGATAGACAGCTGATCTTACAAATGCTATTTTTAGCCAGAGCTCCTTCTCTTTTTCTAGGTATCATGGCTCTTGGTATCTTCTTCAGAGAGCTCCCAGATTGCAAGGAGACCACAATAACAGGGAGAGCGTAGCGGCCAACTGCTTTGTTCTGCTTTGATCAGAGGAAGAAGTCATAATTTTTTCCATCACTTAAAGCTTCCCTAAGCACTTATCCTTGATTCTTGGAAGACATCTTCAAGGGAAGAGATATTATGCATCCTTAGGATGCTAACAAAGTTGAAGGACTCATACATATTGAAGTCATAGTTCAGAAGAGACTTCTTTATATGAATGCTGTAGCGGGTACTATAAGCCCACTAATTCACAGAGAAATATCCATAGGAATAAGCTTTCTCACACACATTAATAGGCTTTCAGCATTTCACCTATATGTGCTCCAGAAACAGGTTTAAATGCGTAGTAGAAGCATTTCAGCCTGAAAAGGGAAGCTTGGATTTAATAAGAATTTAAATGCTGCTAAAATAATGTCGGTGGAAAGAGGAAGATGTGAGAGCATCACACACACCACATTTTTCCTTTGCTTTCACACAAAATCATTACGAAAAAAGCAGAAAAGACGTGAAATTTTGCAGCATATGTGCTATCTAAAGGAAATTAATTTCACTAATCAGCACTTGGGGTAGAAATCCTTTGCACTCAAAGGGAAGGCTGTTCAAATACATTGTGGCTAGATTTCTCCTGTAGACCCACTGACATCACCAAGTTTTTCCACATGTCAGACCCACCGCTGCAGAAACACACTTCTATTGCAGTCAAGCATCATTATTTTGAACATTTAGTGATTGGTAAAAACAAACAAAAAACCCAACCTCCCCCTATTTCTCAGTTGACATCTCAGAGAAATATCAGAAAGGGCAGAACTGGGTAAATACTGAAAACTAAAACACAGCACCTACTCCCCGGTGAGGATTCATAGCTGCGTTCTCCAACAGAACTGGGACCCTTTTCATTGGTTTTAATGTGAACGGACATTCCCATCTGCATTAATCTGAACTAAAAGCACATCCACATGCTTTTAATACAATGCCCAGGTTGAATGGGAAGTATCCAAGATGTGTTTCCAGAGATGTACATCACCAAAAAATGGTTGTTCAAGTGCCCTAAAAACATCTTTGTCAGGTAAATTATCCCATTGCAAAGCAGAGTAATATTTTTAGGAAGTTTTTTCATAGAATCATAGAATCATTTATGTTGGAAAAGACCTTTAAGATCATTGAGTCAAACCGTTAATACTGCCAAGTCCACCACTAAACCATGTCCCTAAGTGCCATGTCTACACATCTTTTAAATACCTCGAGGGATGGAGACTCAACCACTTCCCTGGACAGCCTGTTCCTGTTTGATAACCCTTTCTGCGACGCAGTTTTTCCTGATATCCAATCTAAACCTTCCCTGGAGCAACTTGAGGCCATTTGCTCTTGTCCTGTCAGCATTTGATGGCTCCAGTACCAGCATGTGGAATATGAGGTATATGGAGTAATGAACTGAATTTAGCTGATAACACTCATCTGTTCACCGGTGAAAGTAAATGACATCTTTTTTTTTTTTTTTTCCTGTAAGAGAGGGGCAGAAGGCAGCCTTACCAAAGACATCCCAGCATCCCGAAAAGTTAGGTCATTCACACAGACACTGTCTTCTACGCAATGTCAATAGCAAAAAAAAAAAAAAAGAAACTTTGTGGGGAAAGAGGAAAATCCAATAGTTTCAGGTTACAGAAAATCACTTTCATCTTACAAAAGGAAAACAATAACAAAACCCCCACAGCTCAAGAGATTTCTTGTTCTTGTTTTTCCCCCTAGCTGTCCCCAACCTTCAGACTGTAAAGCTGGAAAGATTTGAAGAAGTTGAATGCTTCACCCCAGCACAGATTAGAGCTCAAGTATGATCTTATTTACAGAGAAGAAAAAAAGGAGGACTTTCAGGATACAAGGGCAGGTTTCACTTGTGCAACTTTCAGCACAGTGGGACAGACTGCACCAACCCCTCAGAGAATGGGAGGGAGCCCAGTCCTCTTGTGCCCTATAACCTTCACTGAGGTCTCAAAACTACTTTAATCCAAAAATGTTGCTGTGTGATGGCCCATTTCAAGGGATTTGGCATTTGATATGCACTGCTGCTCAGCCCAACTGAAGGAGGAAACCTGGGGCAGTGTCTCCGTACTGGGCTCAGTCCTCTTCCTGTGTTCAGCAAAGGTCGCATGTGTTTGCTGGGGATCCCTCCCCTGGCATCATCCCCTAGGTACTGTGCTCCTCCACCACCCTGGGCCCAAAGAAGTCCTCACTGGACCTGTAAAAGCCGTTTCTAAATGTGGCAGATGGGCTCAGAGCCAGCGTTTGCACCCTTCCCCTGTACAGTGCTCTGGGCTTGGTGCACTGTTGTTCTGCAGCCCATCCAGCGCGATGCATGCTCCAGAGATCAGCGCTCCTCTGTGGTATGCTGTGGCAGGCCCTTCAGAGGGCTAAGAGCTTTGCAATCAGATAACATCCAAGCTAGCAGACAGACTTTTTCCCATTATCACCTAGCTACTCAAATCCACAGATTCCTTAGCTCAGTAATCTGAAGGGCCAAACTCTGCCCTCATAAGACCAAGGCAGAGAGTCACTGCTATCAAAGTGGGCTGGGGATGGGACAAGTATCACAAGAACAGTGCCCGGCTGGCACCAGAGTCCAGCAACGCCCAGGGCTTGCAGCACTGCTTGGCGCTGGACTGTCCATGCACAGACAGATAACATGCTTTGATGATGTGGTGCATTAGAAAGCACAGTAGTATGTCTGCTGTGCCATGGTAAGCCAGGAGTGGCCAATAAAGTTAAAAAATATCTTCTGAACTCAGAAATAGAGAAGGGGAAACGTGGGAAATTAACTCAAGTAAGGTAAATGCAAAATGCACCCATACTCTGTTTTGTTTTGGCAACTGTAACCGATGACTGCAGGGATATTTGATTTTTACTGCTCAAAGCATCAGGGCATCTTGCCAAAACCAAAGTTGCCTTAATAATCTGGGATTGGCCTTCTTCAGTTACCCTCACAGCAAACTGCTGTATGGCACCCACTTGATCACTGTACACTGTTGCTGTGAGGCATCACTGTTTGTGTACTCACCACGCAGAAGCCCAGCATGCTCACATGGTCCATGCAAGAAAGAGCAAGTGGGTTGCTGCCCCGCAGCATGCAAGCTGGCACTCACAGTTGCCCTCATCCACCTCCCGTCGCCCAGGCTAGTTCCTGCAAGCTCTTCCCTTGCAGCAGAAGTGGCTTATCTGCTCATAAAGGAGAACCGGATCTCCCACCACCGTTTCCACCCCTGCATGTGAAGATAGAGCAGCAGATAGGCTGGTTCTCCTCAACAAAGCAGGCTGTGCTACCTGCAATGGTTGTGCCAGCCCTCCCTGCCAGGGAGTCACAGCCCTCAGCAGTAGAGGCTGCGAAGAAGACACAGGCTGATTTTTTAACATTTGCACCAGCTATTTCAGCACATGGGTGGCCCAAACTCTATCGCTGGCTGTACTGTGCTGTAAATTACTATTTGTGCTGGTTGCTTTGTAGGCTTCTGCTGGCTCATAAGGGGCTGAGAGCCTTGGTCCTGTTTTCACAAGCAGCTTAGGCTGCCAGGGCATGGCAGCTCTGCAGGGGAAGCATGACTGTGCCTAAGATGGCCTCGTCCTGACTAACTATCCTCACTGTGGCCCCGGGACAGAGAGCAGGGACAACACAGCACCATGTGCAGCAGCACTGGCTGCAGCACCAGGCGAGCGATCAGGTGGACAGCACTGAAATGCAGCACCTGGAAGTACGTGCTGGGCTGTATTTTCCTTCTTTTGTGCTATTCCATGGAGGAGATTTAAATGCAGCAATGAGCAAGCATTGAAAAGGAACCTGCCTGACCTCAGAGGGCTGCTGCTGCTGCGTGACATGCATATTTACAGCATGCTCCCTGCCCTCTTCTCCTGCCTCAAAGGGCTGCTGGATCCCTGCCTCTCCTGGCAGGCAGAGCACCTGTGCTCCATTCTCCCGGTGTTAGCAGTGCCAGAGTGCAGCTGGGGACAGACGGGTCCCTGGAAAGCCTGCTTTATCAGGCATTTTACTATTTGGCACAAGTGACTGCATCATGGGGAAGATGATTTTCAGTCTGGTTCCTATCCAGATGGGACAGTATTGCTCTTTGTTACCCAGGGAACAGAGCCTGCCCTTGCATTCACTGGGGAAAAAAGTGTAAGGCTCTGAGTTGGCTTCAGAGTGGACCACGTGGAGGCAAGGTCTGAGGACTTCGGTCCTGGAGGTTTTGCAGAGCTCCATGGAAGTTCAAGCTACCCTAATCATAAAACCACAGTGAGAAACTGGCACAGTGCAAACGTAAGAAAGTAAAAGTTTAAGCATGTGTGTCAACATGATGACATGTGGATATGAAAATGCATGTGTAAAATGAAGGAATCAAGATAGGAAGTAGCATGTTTGAGAAGTAGCTCTTTAGATCTGCCTTCTCCATGAGGTCTGCTGGGCATTTGTCCTGCCAACTTGAGGAATTTGTCAATATGGCTATGGGCTGACAGCCTGTAAGTGGGTTTTACTTGTCAAAATGTTGGTTTGATTTTAGTAATCCACAGTTGATTCACACAGTGCTTGGTTTCTAAGATGCAGGCTTGCAAAATCCTAAGAATTACTTCCACACGGTCGATCAGAGAGAGGGACAAATCTCACCCTGGAAAATTTATCCCTCAGTGCCCCCTTGGAATCTAGTTCAACACACTAACCCAGCAAAGAAAATTTAAAAAATCAACTTGCTTTTCTTGGCCTTCTCTGTGAGTTGCATCAATTTACTGGAATATCAGACAAGCCCAAGAACCAGCATCATCAGCAGGATCTGCTGGGCTGAGGGCAGAGAGAGGGACAGGTCCCTGTTGGCAAAAACCATTGTGTTCAGACCTCTCCTGTCTTTGAGAGTGGAGTAAGGCAAATCACATCCCATGCCCACTAAGAGCATGTATATGAGGAGTTAATGAGAATCGATGAGCATGCTGCTACGTTGCAGCCCACCTTCCTACCTGCGATTTCGCCATATGGACAAGCACAGTGTTTGCAAGTGTGAATAACATTCTGACACAGATTTGTATATATAATGCAACACTGATTTAAATAGGAGTCACGCCTGAAGAGCAGAATTATACCCTCTGTTAAAAGCAGAGCTGAAAGCACTACCTGTAATCAGCACTGCTAGGCATTGTTATCTGCTGCTTTGGTTGTGGTTAGGCTTCATTTTAAAGGCATTAGCTCTGCTGGGATGAAATTTTATATAACAGATACGGTTTAGATGGATCTATTAGAAAAATCCGCCAAAAAAATAAAAGAAGCATCTATTTCTAAGACTAACAGTAAGAAAATAAGAAGCTTTTTTTCCTTGTTCTGAGGTTGTGCCTGTGTATCCTTACCAGGGTCTGGCTTGTTTCTGCATTGGAATAAGAAATTAAATTATCGGAAGAGCATTGTCAGGGACCCTGCTTTTTCCAACCCTAAGAAAAAAATATGCCCATAAATGTGTTAAAAAGCATTAGCTGGTTTCAGTTTACATGTGCTCAGTAGAGGGATCAGTACAGAAAGCCTTCAAAACCTCCATCTGCAGCAAGGTTGTGCTGGCAACCTGCGGACTGGCCACTCGTCACATTGGAGTAGTGTTCTTGCCAAACACAACATTTTTTGGCAGATTTGGTTATTTAGAGACAGCTACGTATCTGTCCTTGCTGATGCATCCACAGACATAGCTCATTCTAGCGTACACACAAATCAGATGGCAACATGGGAAGTGCAAATTCAGGGCTTTCGGGAAGCAAAGCTCAAAAGGACTCAATTCCAGAAACCTGCCAGGCTGACATTTGAAGGTGGGAGGGGGAGTTCAGGAGAAAACAAACAAAAGCAAAAGCCCCCAAAGCGTAAAACAAGAACCAAGCCTGAAAACATTTGAACCTCAAACCTGAATGTGGTGTCCAGCTTTGGTTTGTTTCTTTTCCCTTTGAACCTAAAAAAGTGTGATTTTCTGTAAGTGCAAGCCATGGGACTTCCCCCTTTACATGGGTATCGCACTTTTTGATGGAAACCCTTGAACCTCTTGGGCACAGGTACCTTTTAATTGGTCGTGCCTTCCTTCAGAGGCACCATCCACTTGCTGTGAGCCTCAGGTGAGCCTGTCCGTCGAATTCAGCTCCTCCACCAATATATTTCGTCTTCCACTTAGGGCACTGGGAGAGGGCAAAGACCAAGGGGAGGCCCGAGATCTAGATGTGCTCATGAGAAGCCATGAGGGGAGACAAAGGGATCCTGAGGCACAGGGAGTGTTTTTGGCCTGTTCAGCAGGCGTGCTGCCTGCACCCACATACACACAGGTTCCCTCTCTGGCATCCCACAGCTGAGCCCTGGTTTTCAGAAGTTTTCAACCTTCTGAAGAAGGCTGCACTATTGCAACCTTCTTCTGAAGGTTGCAAGCACCACCAGCAACCCTAAGATGGCCTTTGGAAATAAGTCTGAAGCAAACAGGTCTGGAAGAGCTTTCCCAAGCACCCAGCCCTGTCCCTACTACTGTGGGAAAGACCTACCCCAGGGTAGGGTAGCACACTGAGCAGTGGACAGCCAGCATCGCCAGCCCTGTTGGGTGAGCATGGTTTTGCAGTGGGCCTGTGGGCAGGCCCAGGCTCAGACTCACCCTGGGGAGACACTGGCACTGTGCATTTTCCAGGACCAGCACCCCGCTGTCAACTGCCATGGAGCTTCTCCCACCTAGCAGCTATGCCCCTGCACACCTCTGCCATGCCGTTTTGGTCTCTCCCCACACAGCGGGCTCTCCCTCAACCCTGGCCCTCTGCCTTGTCCTCTGTCAGCCTGGCAGGGCTGCCCAGAGCCATGCTGCATGTCCACTGCAGGGGCCCTGTGCCTCCACAGCCACCCAAAGGTGCCTTTAAACCAGCTGGGGAGATCTCATCTGTGGTCACCTTCTTTTTTTGGCTACACTATGGTAAGGACTCATCCTCAATCAATCAAAACTTCCCCTCCTCTGTAATTTCCTAATGGCAAGGAACAAGCTGGGAGCAAAACATCTTACAGCTACTCTCTGCACATGCAGGTTTACGCTTTGTGCTCCTGACTTTCATCCTGTTTCTCCTATCCTAGTCCTCAGTGCCATCAGCTCTTCTTGTGCTGCAGCCTGAGCAATCTCTGCAATGACTAGCCCTTCAAATCTGACTGAATCTGATTAGAGCTTGTTTTTCTGCTGGGTAAATAAGATCACCCCTTTGAGAAGCATCATTAATAACCCCTTTCCACCCTGCTTGCTTCCCCTGAGGCAGAACCTCCTGACGTCCTTTCTTTAGGGAAATTCTTACAATGCTCACATTAATCCCCTGTTTCTCCAGCTTAATGGCTTTGCCTGTAGCACTGTAAGGACTGCCTCTCTGAAGTCCTCCGTCTACATAGTCAATTATCTTATCAAAATAAACCTACTACGATGGCCTGGCATGAGATAGCCTTGGTAAACTCATTTTGCACTTTATCTCATTTCCCATTTACCAAGGTCAGGCCAGTTGGCTGCTTGCAGATCCCAGCTCACATACCTCTCCAGGGTTGGTTTCTTAATGATAGCAATGACTGTTGCTATGCTCCTCTCTGCTGGCAGAAATTCTTACCACCGGACCATGTTTTCATGTGCCAGTTCCTGAACTTGGGGATTATATCGCCCCTCATTTCCCCCTACCACCATCTGCACATAAAACCTCCCCCTTTTCAGTGAGGAGCACAATCAGCTCTTCTGGTTTGCCTCCTCCTGGCCACGGCACAAGGCACCTACGGGTTCCTCACACCAGCCTCATTTATGGCTGGACACATTTGTGTCAGTCCAAGCGTGGCCTCACAGGTTTTACTATCGCAGCCAAGACAACTTAAGCCACGCATGGCTAGGTTACATCAAAGTGACTGGCATGTCAGGGATATTCAGTGGAAAAAATGAGAAGGCTCTGGAGACCGAGGATGGGATAAGCAACATTTCACTTCCCAAGCACCAGTCCCATTGCAATCAGATGACTGAACAGCATGCAAAAAGATCTCACACTCCTCTGCCTCTTACAGCCCTCCAGCTATTCCAGTGCGATGGCTGCTTTGACAGACCGGAGACCAACACATTTCCCACACCCAGCAAACACCTGCTCTGACAAGAAGCCTGACCCCTGAGCTCATGCTCTTGTCACATCCATGTCAAACAAGAAGCCATCCTGTGCTCCTGCTGCTGAGGGTTTGGAGTGGAACACAGCGAAGGGGTCCTTGACACAGAATGAAAGAGCAAGTATTGTTTTCTCCTCTGCTCCAAGCAGAAATGACTGCTCAGAGGTGGTGCAGAGCCACTGTCATTGGCAGGGGGTTGGTATGGACCGCAGCAGTACTGGACCTACAAGAGGGGCAGCATCTTTATTCCCATGCCTCCCTCTGTCTCATGGAATTAAGATTTTCTTAACTTTCAACTGACTTTTGACCACACATGGTCTGACATGTATCACCAATCAAATATGTTTGGTGTTTTCCCCAAACCAGATCCTCTTACACTGTCTTGCAACTTTGTGCAGCCACATACCTGGCAGATCAGTGACAGACCATCTCCTCCCAGATCTCAAATGCTATATCAGTTTTAAGAGCAAGAGGTTTCACAGTTAGCAGCCTCCTTTGCCTAGTGATTGCTGTCAAGAGCTTGCCTGTCCTTTCTGCCAGACCAGGGTCATTGTGGGAAGACACCATAGGGCTAACCACAGCACAGCAGTGTCTTTGGTGGCCTCCTCCAAAGGCTTCATTCCCCTGCGAGTTTGGGTACGTGCATGGGGTGTGGGCGAAGCCGGAAGAGGGGAGGCCAGCAGTTGATGTTCTTGCAATGCCTCCCCATTCCTCCTTCGAGGAGGACTTCTCCACACATCAAGGCAATGTCACCATTCAATTGCATCACACAAAGTGCGTAAGTTCAGAAAGGAAGCAGGCAGATGTGTTAGAACAAGGGATAAAACAGAGCATTCAGTGCTCTTGTTCATACGTTCCTCTTCTGTCACACACCAGCACTTCCCAATTCTCTGAAATCCAATTCATGAAGAATGAAATGCAGAAGTAACCTTTCAAATGTCATGTTTTGCTGTCCCTAAGACCTTTCTCACTAATTCTCATGCTCCTTGGTTCTTTTGGTATATGGCCAAACAGGAACAGCGGTGTTTTAGAGGAGCTGGTGAAGAAACAGCCAAAAAAGAAAGGCAGGAGAGAAGGCTCAGGCCACAGCCCAGCATCAGAGAAATCCCTGTGGTGGAAAATAACCACCCGATCAAATAACCCAAAGCCACTACAGGGCTTTTCCTAACCTATCATACCTAAGATTTTGCCTAGTCTCCGTTTAAGTCATTCAAGCTGAGGAAAGTCATCCTTCAGGCTGGCAGGTCCTGGTGCTATAAGCGCTCCCTGACAAACTAATGGAAATTTCTGAGCACCAGTCCCCAGACCTCAGCTAGTGCCTCCACCTCTTCCTCATTCAAGCTTAGCTCTCATGCCTGTACACCTGTGATTTCCTTAGCCAGCTTGAACACACTTGCAACCTGCTGGCAGAAGAAAGAGGAGACCCTACTCACCAGCCTCGTTCCTTTCCCACCCTTATTTTTACACTCTCTCTCACCTTCACCTAACTCTGTTTTAGCAAGGTGGAGGGCCAGATGGGCTTTACGCTGCAGGTGGATGACCCTCATAGCAGGAGGTAGATGCATGCAGCTGGGAGGAGGGAAAGCTCAGGGAAAGAGGAGGAGCAGTAGTTTTTGGAGGGGCCCAACAGTTAATTTGCCTCCGCTGCAGTGTGGAAGCACACATTGCCTGTGTGAGCCACATCTGCTTGGCCACATCTGTTGCTGTTGCAACACCAGGAGCCTCAGCAGAGCTACCACCGGGACTGCGAGACGTGCTGCACTCTCTGTCCCAGAAGGCTGAACTCCCTCTCCTGTGGCTGTTCATATTTCTCGCACCTGACATCTTTCCTACAGCACAGCCTGCAATTATGTTCCCCATACTGTATCTTTTCACACAGAAAGGAGAAATCTGCTCTCAAAGTGGAAAGCACATTTAATACTTTAAACATTGCTGCTTCTGCAATGCAGGAAGAGCACCACATTTCAAAACCTATAGCATGAAGAAACCTCCTCCCCTCCCTTTGCCAAGTGCCTGGCCGCATTTAACCCACCACATCCTGCTAGGGCTTATCTTCCCTGGCGAGTGCCAAGAACCTCCAGATTTAGCTTGCCAGTGGCTGTGAGTTGAGAGTGGGTGTAAGGCAGGCTTGATGGGCCCCTCCGCTGGCAGGCACGACACCCCTCTGATGGGCTCCCCCGGGTTCCCCTGACAAACTCAGGAAGTACATGGACACAACTTCCATGGCAAGAAGGTGGCAGAAGGGCCAGCAGTGCAGGCCTGCAGACGCCTTCACCCTGCAGGTGGGGAGCACAGTGCCAGCGCTGGCACACAAACGAAAATGAAAATGTCACTTGAATTGCTCCTTGGAGCAACTGGCCTGCCAGCCCTGGAGCCTTAGATCCACTGCTTGAGCCAAACCCCACAGGAGGGGCTGGGATTGCTTCACTGACATCCCCAGGCTCGAAAGCAGGACTTGCAGCCTCCTGGGGAGATCCCTGTCCCTACACACTCCTGTTCACCAACATGCCAACTGTAAACCTAATGGAGGGGCAGTAAAGATGGGTTTGCAGTTCCTTTTGCTAGATGTGGACGTGGGAGAAGTGATCACAGCCCTCAGCTCACCCAGATGTTCCCAGCGTCACCGACCTTGCTGGTTGTCCCCAAGTTGGCATTGCAGTGCCTCTCTCTGGTAAAGCAATTATCCTGCTTATCTTCTACCCTTCAGAATTATGGTTATTTGAAACAGTTAGACTCGGTGGGTTTTTTTTTTTTGTATTTTTAAATATTTTTCTTTCTAAATCTGTGTTAAAGAGGGCTTTTGGAAGCGTCCTGAGGAGAGTGGCAGGTGCCACAATGCACAGATCCCACTAATTTTCCACTGTTTCCCTTTTGCCCTGGGTAGCGAGCCAGACCCTCTCTTGGACAGTTCATGGAAGAAGGCAAGAGTGGACAGAAAGAGGCAGATATTTCTGAAGTGAAGTCTAGTTTCTTGATTAAGAGGCCAAAGTCCAGTATTCCCTGAAACCAAGTTGGTCACCCAGAGGCACCTCCTCTGCTGCCATCTCCAAAACTTGCTTCAGCCAAGCACTTCGAAACATCTTTCACAAATATGCCCAAGCATAATCCCATGTCCAGGCAAAAGCATCTTTGCAACTGGCTTTCCCACAGGCACAGGCTGTGTTTGCAGCCAAGGCTCTCGCCTTCTTTTTCAGACGTGCTTCCCTGCACAGGATCGAGGAAGGCAAGGGCCCCCCACGTCATTACCACAGGAAGTCAGGCAACAAGTGAGGTTCACCACCCCACTAGGGTTAGCTGGAGAAATCAAGGCAGAAAGCGCCCTGCTGTGCCTAGGGTGAAGGAAGTGCAGATCCAGAAGCACCTGCTACTGCTGGGTGCCCATCCCCTGCTGCAAACATCCAGCCAGAGCGAGTGCAGCAGCCCTGAGCATCCCACAGCAGCGAGTGCTTCCCTTGCACGTGCATGCGGGGTCATGCACCGCTGCCTCACCAGCAATTGTTGCCCGGGCTCCCCACAGCGAGCCAGCCAGGTCCCGAGCAGACCTCACGTGGCATTTGCTGCCCCTGTTTTGAATGCCCCTGTTATAGCGTATTATTATTTACTGGCCAGTGACAAAGACAGATGTGCACCTGGGGGCTGAGAATTAGGGTAAGCCCAGAAATATTCCCCACTCAAAAAAAATGCCTGTCATTACAGAGAAAAAGTGCTATTAAAAGAAGGAGAGACTGTTAAGAGGTTGGCACTGGTCCAAAATGAACATGCTTGAGGGCCCCAGAAGATCCCTTGGAAAGTCACTTTTGAACCTGGGGGGCAAAGAGAAGATGAATAGGAGAGGTGAAAGATGAGAATTCCAGATGTTCCCTTACAGTTCTGTTTCGGGAACAGCTCTAGGATCTAGAACAGGGGGACTGCTGTGTTTAAGAGGGTGCACCGTGCATTTTTAAAGTTCACCTTCTTCCAGCTCTTGGCCTGAAAGCCTGTAGTTCTGAGGATATGTCCCATAAGGTCTAAACCAGTATGTAGCTCCAGGGCTGCAACGCTACCCTTCACAGACCCTCCGAATAGAAGCCCTCAACCCTGGGCGCATCTAGAAAGGTACATTTTTTTTTTAGTCAGAAAGAATTACCCTTTTTTTCCAGATGAATATGAAGGAAAATTCTGAGCCTAAGCAAGTGCTAACCACAGTGTCCAACACATGGCAGGGCATGTCAGCAAGCTGCTCCAAGGTGGTACTTTCCAGGCGGCATATCCTGGCCATTGGTCCACCGCAGCCTATATTTTCATTAAAAAAAAATACAACAAAAACTCCAGAAAGGTGCAACATGGTGAGTCTCTAACTGTTTGCATGGCTCAGCACCATGGCCATCCCTGCCAAGGGGGAGCAGTCATGCCCACCTCCCCTTGCCATGAGGTGAGTCAGGGCAACGCTGCCCTGCACCATCTTGGAGCTGTGCAGCCCCTGATAGACTCGCACAAGGAGATCCCTTTGGGATCAATGCACACATTTGAGCCTGAAAACTGCTGCCCTCCCCACCCCACATTTGCAGGCTCCTGCTTATGGTTCCTGCTGCTAGCTTATCGTCCGCTGTTTGTCAGCGAGGAGCCCTGGACATTTTTCTGTGACATATCTCAGACGTCACTGAACTCCAGTGCGTGGTTGAATGAAAACTGGTTTCAGTTTTTAGGAAGCTGAAAGAGCTCAGGAACCAGGAAACAACGATGAGATCCAAAGATCTCAGTGCCGAAGGCATTTTGTGCTGATGCAGAGGTGTTCTCCCATTTTCCTGTCCATTTGGGGAACCCTGCAACTTTCCTCTCCGCTCCTCTGCCCTTTGGGCTGCAGCAGAAGCCCTTCCTCACAGATAGCCAGGCAAACATGGGAGGGGTTTTCCCTCTTGCAGGCCCAAACCATAGGAGAGAAAAACCCCACTTCGCTTTTAAGTGCTGCGCCAACCTGAGTAAATTCAGAGTCATTCTATATAAAACAGAACGAAGCAGAGAAGCAGAAAAGGTCAGCAGGCACCGCTGGTAGAACTGAGACACCAGCAGCTTCTTTCCCCACTTCCTTTTCTGTTACTATTTTCTCCACCAGATGCTTCTCAAACGCCACATTTGCAGCAGGGTGCAAAGGAGCAGTAGATATCCAAACGGGCACTGCATACTGAACTGCCGCTGCTGCTGGGTGGATGCTCCCGCACAGCCCCGGGCTCTCAGCTACCTGAAATCCCCGAGGGCCCGGCTCCAGCCCCCTCCCTCCCTGCTCTCACTTGCCCCCAAATTCCCCAGGGACTCTGCTCTGACCCAGCACTACATTTGTGATTGCCCTGAAATCCCACAGGGCTGCAGCTCAAAAACTACCACCGCTTTCTCTCATAGGCACGGGGGGATTTTTTTTTTTCCTTTCGTGTAAGAGGCGCTGGTACCTTACTGGGGTGAACCAGGGCTCTGGAGACCTGGTGCATGGCACATCAAGTGACTGCCGGTTGGTAGAAAGGTTTGGCCTCCAGAAAATGCAGCCTGAGCCGCGCTCAGTCCTTTTTTTTTGCTCCTCCTTTCTGCTGCTGCGCCTTCCCTGCCTATTCACTAGATGCCCTCAGCCACCTAACCACCACCATCATTAAAAATAAAGGATAAAGCAAGGCAACGGCATCATCAAGCGCCTCAAGACTCAAGGTAAAGCAGCACCGCTGCACATAGCAAAGACGAGCCCTGGTTTGGAGGAGGCTGGGGTCACCTGGCGGCTGAGCTGGGCCATGCTGGGGGCTGCGGGGAGACCGCTGCCCCAAAACACCGAGGGATGGGGCAGGCACGTAGGCAAAGACTCCTGGCGATGGCTGGAGGCTCTGCTCAGGCTGCAGTGAAGGAATGGTGAAAAAGCACAGGGTAAGAGAAAACAGGGCTGAAAAAGGATGGGGACCCCCCTCGCCAAGGCCTCCCCCGGCGCGGACCCTGAGCCCACAGCCCAGCCACGCTCCCACACAGGGGGCGGCCGCCCCAGGCAGGCACTCAGCCCGGAGGACGGGGATTGCTCACGAAACCAGCGAACAGTTTCAATAGAAAAAGCAGGGGAAATGCTGAAAGCGCCTTTCATTTTTACTTTTTTTTCTTTGTTTTGTTTTAAATAAAATATTTCATTTCCATGCCGTGACTTCATTTCCATGTGCAGCTTCATTTCCGAGTTGACTGTTGTGCCTCTTGAGGGGCACCAAGAAAGACAGAATCCCGAAAATGAAAGAAAACACCCACCTCCCTCCCGAGCTCCCGGCCCTGCGGCCGGGGGAACCGAGCCCTCCCCGGGGCTGGGGACCCGCACGGTGACAGGCCTCGGCCCTGACGGGAGGGAGAGAACCGGGGCCCTGCGAGGGACGCTGCTGGGGCCCCCCGGGAGCGACAGCCCCGCGCCCGGCGGGCACGGCGGGGCCTCGCCCTGGTCGCGCCGCCCCGGAGGGCCGCGGAGGGGG
>VZTV01098091.1:0-10065 GCA_013400875.1 Anhinga rufa
TTTTGTGACATTAATGAAGTCTATTTTCTAGCACAACTTGAATAGGCAGCACTAAAATAGCACTAAAATACATTAACATTAGGTCATCTGCTTTGCATTTATAACAATAAGCTCACATTTTCAGAAAGGATAATCTTAAACAGCATTTTTTTCAGTACAAACTGTACATCTTTATCTTAAAATTCCAAATGTTTCAACAATAGAAGACGATTAAGAACTAGACAATTATTCTTCATCTCTCAATGATTTATGACACAGAGAAAGACCTTTTCTTGAGAGTTTGAGGTGCTAAAGAGGAGGAGTATGTTTAAGCTGGCAGCTCCCTGCCTTCCTCCTTATTTGCTAGGCACAGAATTTACTTTATTGTAGCCATCATACTAGAAAATGACCCTATCAACTTCATTGCATTTTGGCCCTAGGTGTGGACATATATACATATGTTTGGGTTCTCCAGCATTTATATAAGCCTATGCAGAAAATGAAAATAAAGCACACACATTCCTCACGCAGCTAAAATAGAAAGATAAAATGCAATGGCAGGACTCATCTTCCCATAATGGCCTTTAGTATTTACTTGCAATAACCTGTACAATGTGTTATATGATTTCCAGGCACTGAAATAAGTACTTTGTTTGTCCCAAGGAGCTCACTATTTAATCATGGAAAAATAAATGGCCAGTAGAAAAAAAGAAAAGCAGTAAATATTTGAGAGGATAACCAAAACGCTCTGCTCTTTTTTTCATGTGTATGTAATTTAAAGTTCATCGTACTTTAAATTTTGGCATATTTGCAATAAACTGTACAGCCACTGGCTTTAGGATATTACTAAAGTTGTGGTCAGTATTACAAAAATAAGTGGTACAATTGAGTGCTACTATTTCTGTTTCTATTGATATTGAGCTCAGTGAAAGTTCATCACTTACTTGAAAAGGGCCCTTAAAATTCTAACTCAATACAAACAAAGGAAATCAAAAATCAAACAAAAATCTGATAACATTAAATAATCAACCCGCCATCTGAAATAACTACCAGCAAGCTGGGAGTATTTTTTTTTTTTAAATTAATATTCTGTGTCTTTCCTCCACCTACTTTGTTTCCTCTTGTTTCTTTTCACATGCCATTTCTAACTCAATAATCTCCCACAGTGATTGTCATACTGAAGCAAGTAGTTAACTATAACTAAAATCATGCCTGTAGCTCTTAAGTTCCCTGTTAATAAGTTGGTATATGAGCTGGATGCAACACATTAGGCCAGAACCATAAGACCTTCATTACTTTGAATTATACAAGACATCTCTGTAGCATTCATATGTGGACTGGCTGCTAAACAGTGGCACAGGATGGTTTCATCCCAGTTTGACTTGGTGCTGCACTATATCAACTCAGTGTGTGGGAAGGCTGGGGCAGAAAACACACTCACAAACTGGCCTTTAAAATTCTCATCTATATAACCCAGTTATCCAGTAAAGGATAACAGTTTACATATAACTGCTGAGTTTGCAGTGGTGAGTGTCAAATCAAAAAGCAGTGAAGGAGATATTACTGTGCATAATCTATGGGGTTAACCAGGGGAAGAGTAATCCCTCCCATTCTTCCTCTCTTAATCTCATCCTTAAGGAAGCTGTTACTGTCTTTTGTGTGTTTCTGTTAGCTCCTTTACCTTCTTGCCATAAATGTGATATTTTATTTGCGTGTTCTTTGTTTTCTCTGTTATGCCCTAAGCCCACATCTACCCAGCTCCTGCACTGATCAAGAACTGACCACTTGTGTTAATACCCTGAGGACCTCTGTGATCATCCTGGGTTTGTGCACTCAAGCCTCTATTCTCATCCATTCTAGGCTTTCCTCTTGGGGAACCACTTTTAACACACTTTTTTTTCCCCCAGGATTAGCCAGTATCACTTGATGTTGTATACATAAGGAACACCACCTTGCACAAAACTCCCGTGAAGAGTTGTCAATGATGTGAAAGAGGCTTGTCCCATTCTCTTTAAGTTAGTGAGACTCTTTCCACTGACTGGAGTTTGATGGAAGACCTCTGTGGTCCAGATCCTCTTGTTGCTAATATTGTCTGTTGGATATAGTAAGTATTTTCATGCATTTCATCCGGCAAGTTCGGTGTGTTGGAATATTTTTTTTTCACTTCACATCGCAATAGGCATGACTCAGATTTGTGTGTCTACCTCCAGCATCCTGAGCAGCTGTACCCGTAGCTGGGCTTTCTGGGAAGAGCTGTGATAAAAGAGCTGTTCTTGGTTTTATTTAGATTCTGAGGTTATTTAAAAGAGCCTGAGGTGGACTAGAGGGCATTCAGACAGAGTGCTGTTCCAGGCAAATTCTGTGGCATTCACAACCAAACCAGTGTGCCGGTAGAGCTGAAACAGTTCTACAGTTCTAACAGTAGAAGTTAGCTGATGTCCAGTTCTGAAGTATTCCTCTCAGAAGAAAAAGAAATATTCTGTGTTGTTTGGGAATGTGCAGCTTTAAAATATTTTCCACAGAATTTCCCCAGTCTATATGAAGGTTGTCAGACAGATCTCCTAGGTGTGTCACTGAAATGGATTATTATAGGCACATATTCCCAGGTGATTTGTAATCAGTATGTGCCTTTTATGTATATCTGGCATCAAGGATAGAAGTACAAAAAGAATATAATTCTTAAATTGTATTAAATGGACTAAGAGTTATCATTATTATTATTATTATTATTACCAAAAAGATTTTGTACTTCTATTTTTAAACCCTGTGTAATTCTATGATGCTTCTCCATTTAATTAATGTGCCAGTACAATAAAATAACACACAAAATCATTATTTTGTGACATTAATGAAGTCTACATTTCGAGCAAAATTTGAATAGACAATTGAACAACAGTGCACTAAAACACATTAAAACCAGGTCATCTGCTTTGCATTTCTAACAATAAGCCCGCACTTCCATGAAGGGTAATCTTAAACCACGTTTTTTTTCAGAGCAGCCAGTACATCTTTATCTTAAAATTCCAAATGTTTCAACAATAGAAGATTGTTAAGAACTAGACAATTATTTTTCAGCACCCATTGATTAATGACTTAGTCTATGACACACAGAGAAAGTGTAGAACAAAGGAGTGCATTATAATAATGCACAGGCATTAAACCATCTTCATTAATAGGGTCTTTTTGGATTCTGCTTAGCATAAAACAAAATATGCCATAAAGAAAGTGAAGCATTAGCTTTAAATATCTTTTTAAACTTGCTTGATAAAAATAAAGCCTACATTGTGCCCTTAATCTTAAAAAATTCTGGGATTCACACATTCTCCAAACTAGGTGAATTGCAGCAGGGTTTCTGAGCTATGATTTTAGCTCAGTTCTTATAGGCCACATTCTTCCTATTTCCCACTTTACATTAGTGCTTTGCATTAAAATTTTACTGTGTCATCCTTTTTCCTATTCTCTGCAATAGTAGAGTTTAAGGTACTGCCAACATTGCTAGCAGTAGCAAAATCTAAATATTTTACATTAGTTAACCTGTTGAGATTTACTAATACAAAAATGTTAAATGTTACCGATGAACATAACAAATACTGAAAGTACGCTTTAACTATAAAAGATTCAACTTTGTTAATGCTCTATTTCACCTGGCACAACCCTATAAGTGCTTTCATGTTTTAATCCATGAGCTCTTTTTGCTCCTTCTTTTATAAATATATTTTTAACTCCGGCACCATGCCTGCTTGCATTGATCTTGTCAAAGTTGCTACTTGTAAAGCACACACCCACATGTTTGCAAGACCGGGACCTTAGATATGTTCGATGTGCTCTCTACTTTTTTACAGATTGTTTGTTTGCTTGCTTGTTTTCCAGCTATTAAGTTCTTTTTAAATAGAATAATAACTTTTGTTCCCCAGTGCTATCGAGAGTCTGTCTTCCATGTTTCTGAGCTACATCACACATAACTCAAAGGACGAGGCTAAAATATGAGCTGGGTATAGACCATGTTCATAGTACTTGGGATGGACAGAAGAAGATGGATTATGGAGTAGTTGTTGGAGCTAAGTGAATAATTCACAGTGAATAATTAATTTGACAAACTTATCCTCTTTGTACGTACAGACCAGATAACAGTCTCTTCTCGTTCATTCATTACTCAGATTTATTCAGTAAGTATCCTTTGAATAGGGCACAGCACCGAGCAGCTAAGGCATCTCATCGTGGCTCCAAAAGCATGAATTAAAATCTCTCCCTGGATTCATATTTCATTTAACTCCTCTGCAAACTGGGGCCTCCTCATTTGGGCCAAGCAGACAGAATTGCCATGGCGTGTGCATAAAGCCCATTCAGCCCAGAGTGACACCCAGAAAGTCACATTTGTCTCCAAGCAGTCGAGGTGAGGGTAGAAAAGGCTTTCCTGCTTTCCACATTCACGATGGAATTGCTGTCTAGGATGAGGCTGGCCTCAGTGGAGGATCGCAGTTCACTCTGGCTGTTTTTAGAGAGCAGCAGGCTGACAGAAGGACATGTGTTTGTTTCCAGCAGATCATCAGAATAAAGTAAAAGGGACATTTTTCTTTTAAATTTGTAAAGGACTGACAGGCCTGAAGAACAAGGTC
Source organism: Anhinga rufa (assembly GCA_013400875.1). Classification (NCBI taxonomy): domain Eukaryota; kingdom Metazoa; phylum Chordata; class Aves; order Suliformes; family Anhingidae; genus Anhinga; species Anhinga rufa. The sequence goes on from VZTV01098091.1 coordinate 4,596, forward strand.
CCGTTCATGTGCTGGGCGTGCACTACCCCAGCCGTGTTCTGCTGCACACATTTTCTGCATGCAGCTACAACGTGCAAGATCAGTAAACTGGGATGCTGCTTTGGAGGAAAATCTGCTCTTGGGTTGAGACTCCTGACATTTAATGGGAAACGAGAGTGGGAATCACCAGCTGAGGTACCCAAATGTTCGGTGGTTTACAATAAGCAATGTAATTGGTTTTGACTATAAGTTTGTCAGTCGCATTCAGGGTTCCAAAATAAAAGGTTTCTGCCCCAAAGAGCTTATAGACAGACAAGATAGGAGAAGTAAAGGGAAAAAAGTGAAAGATAAAAAAACAGTATGCAGCAGGAACTGTGCCAGCCTGGCTTTAATTGATGAGGCTTTTATTCTTATTCACTTGCATAAGAAAACTTAACACAATTTTTTTTTTCTGATTTGAATTCCATTTGCTGTAATGTCATATACTGTACGCTATATCTAATAATGGTAATTACTGTTGTTTTTGTTTTCTATCCAGATGTAACAATGCTTTGATGAACTGTTTTTCACTTTAATTGCATTAATTTAAATATGTGTATCTGATAAAATATTTACTGACAGCTTATCTGGCAAGGACATACATGGTTCAATAAACACAAATCACACTGTAGTTTGTACATATTTTATAACATTAATTTGTTGGTCAATGTGTAACAGCTCAACGCTAGAGCCATTTCATCATGCATTCTATCATCAATAGTCATGTTATATCTTCTAAATGGTAAGCTGTAAAAAAGAAAGAAAGAATAATCCTCCCCATCTCTATTAGCATGTGGCTGATGAAAAATAAAATTAAAGCTAATTAAAATGTATCGATATCACAAAGTAATCATTATTTTGAACTTCCACATGAAAGTGAAAGTATTTTTCTGAAAAAAATTTAAAAAACACTTTGTTTTATACTATCATAGATGCAACAATTAATTCCATTTCAGGAGAAGCCCAGTGTCACAGGTACTGCTTTTTCATCAAATGTTTTGATGAAAAAGAAAGCTAAATGCAATAATTTGGTTTTTTCAGGCTTCTAGACTTCACTTTGCCTTCTTTATTTTATGTCATGTCAATGACAAACTCTTAAGCACTCACTTAACTTTGCTTTTCTGTGTGTCCCCTTCATGTGCCACATGGTTTCTTACTGAAGCAAAGTTACTGATAGCCTCTGGTCCTCAAGGGCAGACCCCTACCATGATCAGATAACAGAATAAAGCCTCAGATATTTCTCGTAGCTCTCAAAACTGCTCACAGCAAAACGGAGCTGGATGATTGTCATGATTTTAGATAGCCCTGTTTAAGTCATCACTAGACTTCAGGTTCTTCCCCCCATTGGCTCTGGATGCTGACTGTCCTTTAAACCTTGTCTCCTCAGTACTAGTGCATGCTAGAATAAAATCCAAACTGAATCTTTAGAATCAAGGAACTGAAGGACATTTCACTAGATGCTGAGTCGGGGCTGGTGTTTCTGCTTCTCTGCAGGACTTCCTGAGCCTTACGGCAAGCGGGAGCTTGCCTGCACCACAGCATGACGTTGTGACTATTGCAACAACCGCAAGATCAGGATTTGGGGTTAAAAGTGAATCCCACACAAGGCTCAGACCTCAGACCATTTTTACTGTGTGCTCTTTTTCAGAAGGTAACTACAGTGCCTAGTAAAAGTGGGTCCTGATTTGTAGTGGACTCTGTGGCAACACAACTAGTCCTGACTCTCAACTTGCAATGTGAGTTTTATTTGTTACAGATGATAAATGTTCACAGCAGGAAAACAACAATGATCTCTGACTCTAAATTTCTGACATCTAGCCCAATTCTTAATGCATTTGCTCACCGATGTCTCTTATCCTGAATAGCACTCAAATTCACAACCTACTATTGGTTCTTGAGTCCATTCCTAATTTAGCCTATAACTCCATTGCATGCCTTCCCTCATAAAAAACATCAGTTTTTTTCAGGTGTTCCCTTTATCTCTCTTCTTTTCTATAGCTTTACTGTAGACTTTTTTCTCCCTTGGTCCACATTTTCTCTGAACATACAGTGCACAAAACCACACACGCTACCTGAGGACTTAGCAGTGCTAAGTAGGTCAGAAAGATTGCTTCCTGAGCCCAGTAGATGGTACTCCTGTTTAGATAGTTCAATACAATATTTGCTAGTTTTGCAGCAGAGTGGTGTTGCTGACAAACACAGGTTTTATTGAGCGAAAATACTGGAAATATTTATTTCCAAATAAATTATCCTACAGTGGGCAAAATGATCCTACAGTGGGCAAAAGAGATGACCTAGACAAGCGCATTGATATTCTTCATCTTTTTCTTCTGCATTACGAATATATATTCATATATATATGAACCATAGCTATATTCTGTATTATATCTAATCCTGTTTGTATTGAAGTTTTGCAATAAACCCTTATTGACTTCAACATCGATGGGAATGGGTTTATAATTTCTGTTGATTACTTAGAGGTATTTAGTTCTATTTTTATTTTTATAGTGTATTTGCAATGAACCATAGATGCATCCATATAAGATGACAAGAAGGTATCAAACTCAGTACTTTCAATGCTAAAAATATAAGTTGACGCTCTTTCAACGAAGCAGAATGCTCTTAAGAGAAATCAGTAGCGTAAAGGCCATGCACCACAGGAAGATGCAATCATGGTCTTCACAGACAGATATCTTGGAATACGTTTTATTTTAAAGAGCCTTAAAAATTAAGCAAAAGAAATCAAAATGCCTTTTATGAATTTGTAACTCTTGGTTCCTATTGTATACATGCTCCAGAGGAATAAGAAAGCTTTTCCCTTTCTACTTGGATCCTCATCTCTCTTTTCTAGCAGGCTTCAATGCAGTCTGAATCTTTGAGATTAAAAGGCTGATTTATCATTTTCTAACAAGAATAATCATGCTGTCATAGGAGGACAGTGGGCTGATTTGAAATACCTGTCAACCACAAAGGAAATCCCTGGAAACAAATAAAGTAACGGGGAAAACTGCAAGCCTACTTACAAATTCCTTAACATTTTGTCTATACTCTAACACAACGATTTTTGACCCTTGTAGCTTTACCCAGCACAGGCAAACAAGCTTTGAATTATTGCTCTGCTGCAACGTAACAATTCCATTGCTCTGACCCTTGGTGTCTTGCAAAACACAGTAGAACAATAATTGTCAATCCTTCCTATACAATGTGTTATATTTGACAGAGGTCAGCATTAGCTACAAGACCTTTGGCTGATGCTCAAAGAGGTAATATCTCTTCTCTAGTTCAGTTGATAAAATGTTAAATAGAATCAACGTTGCCCATGCTTTTGCAGAGATGGAGATAAAAACAGTTTTTACACTATAACATGTTTTTTAATAGACAGAAAATAGATTACAGTATTACTCAAAGTGCTTTGGTAAATATACTGTTTAAATGTCAAAAGTTTTAATTTTTCTATAGAGAAATGGCGTAATTCTTTCCAATTTGCAGTGTGATTAATTTAACAAAGCTTTGCCATGTGCAGAAAATAGAGGATTTTGTTACAGATCTTACATGAGTAATACATGAAGAAAAAAGACTGACTCATAGACATTTTGTGTCAGCATGTGATTTGTATAAAGCAAGCACATAATCTGATGTGGAAATAAAATGCATCAGCATGGTAAATGCTCCTCATTGGCACTATGTGGGAGCTAGTGGCAGGGTCAGCAGTTGCAGCTTCTAAGTTCCCCACCTTGTAAGGAGCTGGTAGTTAACATTTAGCTTCAGTCCTAGAGCATGAGTCTTCTGTCTGTCATCCCTGAACATTTTGACTGAAAAAGTATAAGAGAAAGAGACAGATATGACATGAGGCAGTACTCTGTATCTAAGGGGGAAATCAGATTTTAGACCAGAAAGAACTGGCATATGAGACAAAAGCACATATTTTTGTAATTCAATTTAGTAAAATTATTCCTTTTGGTATATTTCTAGTCTGTGCACATAAAAATATATAATGTTGAAATAAACAGCAACAAAAAAGATTCCTTGTAATTACTTTAAGTGTATTCCCTAGTCTCTACCCATACAATACAAATCGTGAAACATACAAACCTTTGCTTCGCACTTCTGCTGCTTTTTGCTGGATATACTACTTTGAATATGCTGTCAGCTCAGGTTCATGAAGATTTGGGCAAAGAAAAGCCATTTTTCAGTCAAGAAGTTGGCTGTGAGAAAACAGCTGTTTCACAAGACAATAATTTGACACTCAGTTTGAGCATCCATCATGATCTTCATGAAAAAGATAAAACCAGGATGTGCTTCAATCCCAGAAATCCAAGCCTTTGAAAGATTTTCCTGCAGAGCATTTGGGAATTTTCTCTGTGCTGGAACACTGAAGGTCCCAAGCAGTTCATCGTTACACCGCAAAGACATGCATATCTTCAGGGCAGCAAGTATATGAACAAGGCAGACCACTTGCAAGACCTTTCAGGTTTTGAGAAGCATTTGTATTATGCATATTCACACAGAAAATACACTTCAATTGGCAAGCTGCCTTACTGGTTGCATTGCAGATGTTGGTGGAGTAAAGCACTATTTGTGCTGAGTTTTTGTGGCAGGATTTAGGCATTGCTTCAGCTCTGTTTGCTTTTTCCATCTTACCCCATCCCTGTCCCTGTCCTCATCACCATCCCCATCCCCCTCCCTGTCCCTTCAGGATGCTTCCTTCATCTTTACTTTCTGAGGCTCTGTCTTTGCTAATACAAAAGTCTGGTTCTACAGCAAGATAACAAAGGAGATAATTTTCTAACTACAAAATGTGATAAAGATGAAAGGCCCTTGCAAATTTTACTGAAAAATACTTGCTTAAGTTCAGCTGCCTGCGTCCTTTTCTCCCCCGTCTCCTCCCTTTGTCCAAAGGTTGAGCTCACCTAGTTTTAACCTTGCAACAAACCTCTCATGCCTTCAGTATGCTGCCTGTGATGTGTTTGGTTTTTAAGATGGGACAGTTAAAACACTTTAAGTATGAGGTTCCCTACGCCCAGTCTTGGTCAGTTGGTCCCTGACTGTGAATTTTAAAAGGGGATTGTGAAACATGTTAGCAGACAGTGAATTTTGAATGGTAAGTATTTGCCTCAGAAATTAAACGCTGACCTATGACTCATGGGATAGAAGAGCATTATTATACTGGCTGGCCTCCCTGTCTGGAGGAAAGGATTCCTGTTTCAGAGGTTCATGCTTCAAATAGGAACAATCACCAGTAAATTTCTCACAAACGAGTTGGGGTGCAAATATAGTTATATCTAAGGTATCGAATTTCATTTGATAAACAAGAGGAGAAGCAAGGTATCCTTCAGCAGAGGCACATTGGAAGCAGTCAGGAAGAGTAAGTAAGGGAGAAAGTAACCAGAAAGGCAAGCAAGGGGAAAACTAGCTGAAAATTCTCAGAAAAGAGGAAGAGAAGAGAAGAGAA
>VZTV01098093.1:0-13558 GCA_013400875.1 Anhinga rufa
TTTTGGGGTTTTTTTTTGGGTTGTTGGCTTGTTTTTTCCTCCCTGGCTGCTGGGCATCTTGCTTTAGTTTGTGTCTTTAAATGACGGTTCTTAATGAAGGCACTCCCAAAGGGAAAACAATCAAAATAGCCCATTATTGTGTTCTAGAAATTATTGACATAGAATGTCACAGATGATACATGATTTTCATGAACTGATAGCTTTTGATAGTCTTTACTGGTAGGCTATTATAACATGACCTATAGTCATGACATTTAACATTTGAAAGGTTTCAGAAGAGACATTGCAGGTTTTTTTCTAAAAGCCTTCAGGAGAATTTAGCAAGGAGGCTACGAGATGAGCCGTAGATGTGCAGGGCAAATGCTTTTGGGTTGCTGGCATCTCTGATGTGTGCTCAAGCTTGTTTTGCAGTCAGCATGCATGTTTTGTTCTAGAGCTGATGCTAAGAAGGTCAGGAAAAATCTCTGGAGTTCCTTGCTAGCAAGGTGGATTACATTGTTAACACATGGAAAGTCAGAGCATTGCAAAGAATGTTGGGGATGATGCTGCGCATGACAGAAAGAGTTTAGGTGTGTGACGACGCTTGCAACACTTGGTTGAGTTGTGGTCCGGTAACTTCCCTCCTCCTGCTTTCCCCTGGTGTAATTTGGAAAACAGTACTTGCTGATATGGTCTTTGGTAGAAGAATAGCATTGCAAGATGCTTTGCTAGTCTTAGCCTTAGCTAATTTTGGTAAATGTATAATTTATCCTGGCTTACTTGTTTCACTCCTCTTCCCAGCAGTGGGCGAGTTCTCATGGGTGTTTGGAAAACGGGCAATTTTGAAAAACAACGTGATTGAAGGAGTCCTGTGCTACAACAGCCTGTCTTTTAGTTTTTCTTGTATTTTGTCTCTGAGAACTTCTGGGGCCTTTCATGTTCAACAGTCTAACTCTTCCTTACATGGCTTGTTCCCCAGGTCTGTCTCATTTAAAATTCAGATGAGCTGAGGTGACACTTCTCTAGGTGATGGGAAGTAGAGTTTCAGGGAGACAGCTAGTGTGCAGCCATCAGACATAAGTCACTTTTTCCTTTTAGAGTGATGAAATACAAATTTCTGTTGTGAAAAATCAGCAGTGTGAAGAGGTTGAAGAAGCTTTTCTCCTGTAAGATTATGTAAGTTATGTGTAGCTGTATCTTATTATACGATCATCATAAACCAGAGCAACTGAGGAAGTAACTGGTAATAAATCTATCATTACTCATGTTATGAGAAATATGGAGAATAATAGCTGTTCATACTTACGACAGTGCTATAAGGAACACTGGAGACTTGGTTGACTTGCCCTGAAATGTTGTGGTAAAACATACTTGTTTCAGGCCAGTTACTGGCTGAAATGTTTTTTTCCTGGAACGTCTTGGCTATTCCCAGTCTCGTGGTCCCAGAGCTGTGAGCTGGTTCAGCTGCTCTACTCTGACCAAGAGGGGCTTCTATAGCCAAAGTCAAATACAGACACTAGAGGTGACTGCTTTCGTGTCTACTAGGAAATGGTCTTGGTGGCTGTTGGGCAGATCTTGCCCATAAACTCCCCTGACTCTTGAGGGGCTTTCCTGGACAGAGCTGCAAATTTTTCAGCTTTGCTAAAGCTAGTATGCTTTAGCCTGGCGGGGTGGTGGGGGGAGTAACAAAAAAACCCCAAACACCACCCTGCAAACTGAAAACCGAAGTAAGTTTTTTAGTAATTTTGGTTATTATTTTTGCCTGTGGTAAATGTGGAATCATTTTTGGGGCAAGGTGACATGTCATGGCTTTCCTTTGTTTTACTAAACAGAGCTTGGGAAGACCTGGAGTTCAGGTTCTTGGGTTCTGGATTGCACACCAGTGACTCGCATTTCTGGTTGGCCTTTTCCATAGTTTTAACACAAAAAAGTTTGAGCTGATTGACTAGCTCAGTCTTTCTGGCTGGGTACCAACTCCTTTAGATGTGAACTCTTGGGTGGACTGAGGAAGAGATCTTTTCTGAGCTGTCGTTACAGGGGTCTGCCACTGTCTAAAAACAGATTTTGTCTTTGCAAAGTCATTTGGAGAGTGACAAAACACGTATTAAATGTTCTTCTTGTCCCCTGTGTTTTACTTAAAGCACTCTGTACCAGCTGCTGAATGAAGTTCAGGTTTTATATCAAATGCTACTCATAATGAATGCTTCAGTTGCTTTGCATAGCTATATTAAGTTTTTTGGTTGTTGAGATGAAGGAAGTAATGAATGAGAAGTAATTTTATGGGCACACTAACATGGTTGCATACAAATGCCAAGTTTCTTCCTCTTGTCAGGATATCTGGCCAACTTGTACGCTTGACTTCAGCCACGTTGTATCTGTACTGACTTTGGCAGTGATTCAGAGAAGACTCATCCAGCCAGAGAAGCATCCATGGGATGGCTCTTTTTTTTAAAATTTATTAAAGTTTGTGGGGATTGAAACTGTCTTCCTGTGTGCAACTGCGGCTTGTCTAAAGTCAATGTTTTGGGTATGGATCTATGTTCAAGCTGTGTGGTCAGAGTACATTTTTGCCTAAACCTATGGTTGAGCCATAAATCGTTGCACTGTGTAGGCAATGATGCTTTCATCCAGTAGCTGGTCTTAGTTCACCTCTTCTTGCCAATATCCTGTAACTCTGCAATTCTAATCCTTACCTCTGAAGCCAAGCAAGGAAGCGTGTGCTTTGTGTGTGGAGCTTGGAAACTCTTTTAAATCCTGGCTTGCTATGCAGAAAGAGCAGAGGTTCCCAAAGCAGCTTTCTCTGCTTCCCCTCCTGTCCTGAGGCCAGGGCTGCCTCCCTGCAGCTCCTTCTTCAGCAGTATCATCTTCTGTTCCCAGCAGCTCTGTGGCCATGCTGTCTCCTCTCCCGGATACCCAAATACCCTATTTCTCTCTCAGGTGTGACTGGGGTGTATGCATCTGAGGGTTGTGACAACTGCCAGAAGTCCCTAGTGGTGACTAAGTACAGGGAGCTGAAGTTGGTGGTGAGCACCAGTATTGTCAAGCAGAAGAGGAAGCATCCTGAAAAGTTGTGGCAAATGAGAGCTGATCTTGCAAAGACCAGTTTGCCACTTGAGCTTTGCACTGTGTTAATGTGCAATACTGACACTGTGAGTTAAAGCAGGTTTTCACGGTGAGGCTGTGTGTATGGTACAGAGTTTCTGGAATATCTTACGGATATTGAAGACTTGCTCACAAAGATCTTTGAGCCTTGATGTAGTTCAGTAGCATGCTGGAGTTTGGTATAGACCTTATAATTGATCCGTATTAAAAGCTGACTATATGTGGTGTGGGAAGATGAGGGAAAAGGTGAAAGGAAGAATGTGCTGCTGCTTATGGTTGGGGTGATAAATGTCCTTCTGCAGGTCAGGATTAGGGCATTGTTGTCATGGTTTCAATTGAAACGTTGGTTTAGTGAGTAGAGTATGTACTCTGACTATATTTACTCTATTATACAGCCCCTTTATGGTGCCTGAGTGGGGCATATCTCCTCTGCAGTTCCTTAAAAACTCCCAGGGTTTCTGTGCTGCATCGCTCAAGCATTTAACACTTCTTCAGTACCCCTGGGACCTTACCACAAAGCCTCTCAGCAACGTGATACGCATAGGGCTGGTTGGTGTCGGAGTGTGTAATGGGAGCTGTAGTTCTAAGCTGGGCCAGGGGACAGTTGGGCTCGATGCTAGCATGGAAGCTTTGCAGGGCTGTGGCTGTGTACGGAGCTGAGGGGCTTGGAGGAGAGAGCTTCAGGTTATGTCTTCCTATGGTTTTCTAGGATCCTTTTAAAAGTACTGCAATGGGGTAACTCATGCTACCTGATAACCCTAGACATGTCGAATGAGGTCCCTAGAAAACCAGTGGACTGAAAGGACTATATCAGAAGTGACTTTCAGCCAAGATGCTGCCTCTGAAATCCGTTAGCACTTTAAAATTAGCCAAATACTCTAGGTAGCTTAAACAATGACTTTCTGCCACTTCTATTAGAAGAGCCTGTTTACAACCTTGTTGCCTTAGTGCAGCCTGGATTGCAAATGGGTTTTTTATCAATGAAGATGATTTTGCAGCATGGCTGTAACCTCCCTAAAGATTTGTCTGGTCAATGAAGAAATAACAGGATTTGTATAAACCAAAGCAGAGCAGCCCAAAGTAGCTATATCCTAAAACTGACCTAACCAATAAAGCTTTGAATTTTGATGTCATCTTCCACCAGGGATCACTGCAAAGTCTCCCTGCCCTTTTGCATCCTTTAAGAAAAGATTGAGCCATCCCATTGTTAGGGAAGAAAAACTGAATACAGATTAAAGACCTAAAGCATAACTAAGAATGTAAATTTACCCTGGATTTTGGATATAAATGAACACCAACTAAAAATAGTTGGTGTTTTTTTTATTGTGATACTTACTAGAAAAGAAAGATGAGAAACCATTCCAGTCTGTTTTTGAGGATTTGATTGACATTTTCTTAGTGACCTCTCTGCTCATATGTGTGTGTTGCAGCAGCGGAAGGGGAGGGGAGAGGGAAAGCTACTTTAAAGGAGAGAGTCTGGGAGATGTGAAAGCTTAGAAGAGAAGGCACAAAGAAGGGCAATATTGACACAACACTCAACTTTTAAATCAACTTGATTTCCACCTCCCCATGCACCCACTTCTCGGCAATGTGGGAGGAGAAGGCATCAAACTGATTTCCATAGTCATGTAGGTATTTCTAGTGTGATGGAGAGAAAAAGCAAAGCAGGCTGCCCCCCCCAGGTGAAGATGATGTGATGGGTGGGGGAGTGTCTTAGCTCACAGCATAGCTAGATCATGGCTCTGAAAATGATTACTGATAATGATCGTCTTTTCAGAGTAATGCTAACACTTTCTTGGAGCTGCTGTTGGGCGTCTGTATGGGGAAAAGCCTCCTGATTCTGGGGGCCGTGCTTTGCCGGTGTGATGGCTGTATTGCTCTGCATTAGCTTTCACGTCCCAACTCATGGAAATAAAATTTTCAGACATGATGATTGCCTCTTCAAAGGTGGAGGAAGTGTTAGGAAGAAGAAAACAAGGAGAGAACAGAGTATTTATACCACAATGCATGGTGAACATCACACTTGTGTACAGGTAGCTAATTCACATCTAAAACTTGGCCTGACTTCAATCCTGGTCTAAACCACAAGTGTCACTTTTGAGTAGATGTTTATTTGCTATGTCCTGTGGTCTGGTGGCCGTTCAGACAGCTGGGGATTCCAGGCTTTACCACATGGTGAGGCACCTGAGCAAAAATGCTTCTGCTCTGAATGCAAACGGTGGCACGTCTGAACTCCCTGAAGTGGCAACTAAGTCAACTATCTTGACTTAAAATGTCTACACCTATTAATTTTATTTTAAAAATAAAAATTCTTTTCCCTTCTTTTTCATTTCCCAGCCCTGTCACTCTATAGGAGTGACTAGTGCTTTGTCTTTGCTGACTGTCAGCCTCGTACTCCAAGATTGCAGTATCTGCAGTTGTAAAGATGCAAAGTGGGGAGCTGGCAGTCATTCCTGATAGTGAGAGAAGGGCACTGGTGCAAATCCCGTAAATCCTCAGTGGGCCCCTCCCATGCATAGAAACCTGGTCTTAACTCTTAGATCCTCCTTGCTGTTGCTGTGATATTTACATATAATTCCTACTCCTTAAAACAAGAGTGGGTTAGCTAGTCATACTTAAGGAAAACTGTAAGAATTAGCCTTATTTATCCCTGCATCAGCATCTTATGCTGGATATTCAGGAAAAGATGACAAATTACTGTCTTTTCTTTTTGACACTGTACAATATAAAGCAGATGCAATTCCAAAGCCTCCCTTAAGCCTCTGTGGCATGCTTAGATATCTTTCAGTTGCATGGTTAAAGGCTGAAATAAATCTTGTAGCCAGGAGTAGTAGATTTGGGAGATATGTGAAATGCCCATCCCCAGCTACTTCCATTGATGCCAATGGTGGAGGCCAGACTGTGGCCTGTGGGGAGGGAAACTGGAGAGAGAAAATTGGCTGAATAAGATTCTAGTGCTTACAGTTACGTCTAATCAGAATTCTTTTCCTGTAAATACTCCTAGAGGTTTTACACAGTGAGAACAAATGCAGTTTGGAATAAGCTGATGGGTACAGCTCAATGCTCAAAATCCATGAGCTAAAAAAATGGAAGTGATTGAGGTTTTGGGTTTTTTTCCCAAACCTCCAGAGATGCTTGCTACTGTGTAAGTATTAATGCCAAGCTGCAGAATGATAGGGTTGTACCTTACAGTACTGACTTCAGCTAATTGTGCTTGGGTAACCCTGTATAGATAGATGATTCTCTTCCATGCTTTTTTGGAAGAAGAAATTTCTCCACTGCTTGTACCCTTCAGAAACCTGACAGGCAGTGAAACATTAAGATTTTGATCTATAGCTCATAGATTGTGGTTAAGCATATAAAAATATTCAAGATATTAGGGTCAAAGTGGTATTTCTGCTATTTGTCTTCCAGAGTGAGACTACAGAGCAAAACACCCAATGGTGTCCTCCGCAGGGTGTTGGCCGCATGCCTCTCTTTTCCTAGAATCATAGAATGGTTTAGGTTGGAAGGGACCTTTAGAGGTCATCTAGTCCAACCCCCCTGCAGTGAGCAGGGACATCTTCAACTAGAGCAGGTTGCTCAGAGCCCCGTCCAACCTGACCTTAAATGTTTCCAGGAATGGGGCATTTACCACATCTCCGGGCAACCTGTTCCAGTGTCTCACCACCCTCATTGTCAAAAATTTCTTCCTTATATCCAGTCTAAATCTACCCTCCTTTAGTTTAAAACCATTACCCCTTGTCCTGTCACAACAGGCCTTGCTAAAGAGATCGTCCCCATCTTTCCTATAGTCCCCCTTTAAGTACTGAAAGGACGCAATAAGGTGTCCCCACAGCCTTCTCTTCTCCAGGCTGAACAACCCCAACTCTCTCAGCCTGTCTTCACAGGAGAGGTGCTCCAGCCCCCTGATCATCTTCGTGGCCTCCTCTGGACCCGCTCCAACAGGTCCATGTCCTTCTTGTGCTGAGGGCTCCAGAGCTGGACGCAGCACTCCAGGTGGGGTCTCACCAGAGCAGAGCAGAGGGGCAGAATCACCTCCCTCGACCTGCTGGCCACGCTGCTTTTGATGCAGCCCAGGATACGGTTGGCTTTCTGGGCTGTGAGTGCACATTGTTGGCTCATGTCCAGCTTTTCACTCACCAGCACCCCCAAATCCTTCTCCGCAGGGCTGCTCTCAATCCCTTCATCCCCCAGCCTGTACTGATACCAGGGGCTGCCCCGACCCAGGTGCAGGACCTTGCACTTGGCCTTGTTGAACCTCATGAGGTTCTCACAGGCCCACCTCTCCAGCCCGTCAGGTTCTGGTTTGTTTGTAGCGTTGGGACATAGCTGGATCCTTGTATCAACAGAGGCAAGTACACGGGTTAAACTTCTTAAAAAGATATTTTAACACATAAGGTTTGCAGTGGGTTGGGTTTTTTTTAGACATTTCAGCTCTGAAAGTTACAGTTCGCATGCAGCTCGTCGGTATTGTCACTTTGGATAATGTCCTTATAAGAAAGAGACGAGACAATGCAGCTGGGTTAAGCTTATTTTTCGTGTAGCGTAGTCCTAGATCTGGAGAGAATTTAGAGAGGTCAACTAGTCAATGAAAAGCTGGAGTATAGTTGTGTTTTTTGACAGCAGTTTGGTGACAGTGATGGGGAAACTCCACGTACTCCCCAGACAGTCTGTCTGTTGACTCATTGTATTTTTTTTCCTTTTAGCAATTCTGACTTGGTGTTTTTCTTTCCTCTTTCCCCAGTGCCCTCACACCACACCCTCCCTGCCACTCCACCCAGTAATGTTTTCCTGAATCTTCTTTGTTGCTTTTCAAACCTTTCTGTTTCTTCTTCTGAAACTTGTAGGCATGGAGAACAGATTCTTTCTTCTTTCTTTGCAGCAGGCTTTCATGCATTTGAAAGATATTTTCATGACCCTTACTTTATCTTCTTTTGGCTGAGCTCCAGTTCATTCTGTTTTTTCTTTTTTCCTCCCAGATGTCATGTTTTTCTAATTCTGTGATGTTCCTATTGCTTTTGCTTGGATTCTTTCCAGTTGATCTTTTCTGAAATTTGCTGAAGGCTGGATACAGCATCATGCTGGAAGCTTTATCAGCCACAAGTAGAACAGAACTGTTGCATCATGATTCTCACATATGTTCCTCTATGCGTTCCTGTATGGTATTTGCCTCTTTCTCAACAAAGTATTTTCCAGTTTCTAAAACTTTGAGTTCAGTCTTCCAGCAAGCTGGCAGCTCTAAGTTAGCAGCTTCCCAAGTTTAATGAGTGTCATTTTCTCCTTTGTTATCTAGATCATTAATATTAGAATAATGTGGGACCAGGGCAGATGTCTGCAGAGGTTATTCAGTATGTCAGGCTATTTTGTGAGTCTTTAATTTTTTTTTTGACTCTGAGCAAATGGTAAGTCAGTGCAGTTATCCAGTCACTTTCAAATCTGCCATTAGATGACTGTTTGCATTGATATCTGTGTGACAGAGTTTTATTAACTTTTCGTAAGAATGCAGTTTGATCTTTTTGACATGGTTTTGCTAATATCGGGATTCAGTGTCCACTACTTCTATGTTCCTAAAATACATTATTCTGCCATAGTTAGAAGTTGAGTTGGTTTGACCTGGCTTATCCATGAACAATCAGATCTTGTTGAGTTCAATCTCTTATTTTCTTCTTGGTGCTAGCAGATGGGTTTAATGGCAATCCATGTGCAAATAAGCAATAACTATCGTTCTTCTTTCTGCTCCTTTCCCCTCCTGCTTCTTTAGGATATCACTGTTTGTTATTCTCTAGCCTCTGTTACCTTGTTAATCCTCCATGAACTCTGAAAATTAACTGCTAATGGTTTGAAGCTTTTAAAGAAACCTCAAACTGTTTGACATGTTCATGACCAAATTTCATGAAAACCAGCTAATTTGAGAGAAAGCTGATTCATTTTAGTAGTGTCTGAGCTATGCTTTCTTCCCCACCCCCCTTTCTCTCTGTTCTATCATCACTAGTATTTGGGGCTTTTTGTTTGGGCCTTGTTACCTGTAGCTTTCTTGAGAAAGTGATGAGTAGACTGACCTTTCCCTTAATCATTATTTTATTGCTGTGGAATTATAGAATGAGTGTTGATATTTTATATATGTCTCTTGCTTCACCTTCACTTACTTTGGTATTGCAGTAATTGTCTTCAGGCTATTGTTCTTCTAGTGGGGTGCAGATGAATGGACTTTGCTTGACCTCTTTAGCTAGCAAGGGAGAAGAATTAACTGTTGCTTGCTTTTGGTCATGTATGGGCAACAGCAAAACTTAAACATCTTGGGTCTGAGGATTAACTGGAAGCCATATAAAAACTGGAAATGAGAGATAACAACAGTCAGTGGCAGAAAGCTCTCTTCAAATACAAAGGCAAGTTCTTTCATCCAGAATCAACCCATTGAAATAGTTAATGGGGAAAATGTCAAAAGGTTGAATCTTCACCTCAGCTGGTTTTGTCAGATTGGGGTTTGAGAATGTCATTTAGTTGGTGCCCCTGTTCAGCT
The DNA here is from genome assembly GCA_013400875.1 of Anhinga rufa. Classification (NCBI taxonomy): domain Eukaryota; kingdom Metazoa; phylum Chordata; class Aves; order Suliformes; family Anhingidae; genus Anhinga; species Anhinga rufa. The sequence continues at coordinate 9,605 of VZTV01098093.1, forward strand.
CAGCCATAATTCAGAAGCCATGTAAGGTTTTATATATGGTGCTTCTGCTGCTGTCTGAGACTAGAATAGCTGAAAATAGGAAGTATTGAAATATACTGATGAACTCGGAATGGCTAGATAAACATGTGATTAAACCAGAGGCTTGGTCCTGTGTCACCACCAAGTCTAGAAGCATGTTGGATATGGGGCTTTTTTCCAGAGCAGAGATAGGGAACAATGCTAATACTGTTCACAAAATAAGAACCCTTCTGAAAAGGAACGTACAGTTTCAAGAACAGATGGTCTAGTGGTAATGGAGACTAACAAATATTTGTTGGCTGGCAGCCGTCTTTCAGGTTAGGATCTTGTCTTGAAAGCTCTTACATAGAGTTGACTTCCTTCTGCAAAGTACTTGATAGAAGGGCAGAGTAAATTCTTCATGGGAAATTGTTCTTCCCGGTCTAACAAAAATGAGCATATGAAAGCGCAAGGTAAGGTAAGCTCATGGAGGCAGGTAATCATTGTTAGAGCAGCCAGTGGCTATTTCAGATCTTGTTCTGCTCTCTGCTCCAGAATTAGCTTGCTGCAGGACGGTTGTCACCCCTTTGATGGAAGGTGGGAAGACTGACTTGGAAATATGCACAAGTCTTGCTTTGATCATCTCTCACTTCTTGTGCAGAAGCAGCATATTGTTTGTTAGACAGAACTTACATAATCCTCCTTCTGTGTGTGTGTAAACATATTTAACACAGGCCTTTTGTTTCTTGAGTAGTTTAAATTTATCCATAGTGTACGTGCAGCGTGGAAGGGGATGGAAGAAGGATGAGTTACAGGATGCATTTCAGATTTCTCCTCTCTTCCAGTGCCCGAGAACTTGTACGGACTCATAACAAACAAAACGGAGATGAAATAATCCCATGCTTATCTTGTCTCCATGCCCTACCGTACTAAGAGCAGGCTGACTGTCTCTTTCTTTAACTAATCAGTGCTATTGCAACCCTCTCTCTTTCCTTGCTCAGTTGGTTCTCCTGTTGCACAGTAGCTGGTAGAGAGGCTTTAAATGTAGAATTAGCATATAAGCCTGTGCCATTTTTGGCCAGCTGTTAGTGTTTAAAGTCTTTCAAGTCACCCACTAAAGACAACGCAGAAGAACAAAAGTCGGCTTGGATATGTGGCGTGTGTGTTCTTGTTTAATATCGGAATTCTTGGTATGGCCAGGGACGCATGCCAGCTTTGGCAGTACAGGGCACAGTTCAGATACTTAAGTACTATACTAAAAATAACAGGACTATTTTAGACGGACCCAATTAGGGAGAGAATAACTTGTTGCTCTGCAATCAGTAATCTGAAGTAGCAGGCAGGCTGCAATGTGCAAGTAAACTAGGCTGTTTCGCTTGCAGAGTTGCCAGTTTTGACATTGCTTCTTCACTGTGTTCCTTAGATGCTTTTTCAGAGGTTTAAAAAAATATATATATATAAAAAAAATCCTCTTCTTCAGGCAGACTTTGTGTGCTTTAGCTCAGATTTTGATATTGCAGTGTTAAATAGCATTACAGCTCCTAATCCTCCAGCGATGGCTTGGGAAATTCCTAGAAGGCAGGGAGCGGGAGGTGCGAGTTGCCACACGGTGCCCTCCCCATCGTAGCAAGCAAGCTTTGCCCAGCCTTGTGGAAGGACAGTGAGGGTGAATCTCAGCAGCCAAGGAGCTGAGGGGCTGGTTTGAAGATGGTCACTTTCCCCTGGTTTGCCTACTGGGGATGAAGGAGAAGGGAGTGCGGTTCCTCAAATGTGCTGTTGCTGTTGCTTGCTTTGCTATGTAAAGAAGTACAATGAAAATAATTTGCATGTTTAAGTGCCTCAAAGAAAGCATTACTTTACACTTCTTCAGTAGTTTCTCTCTGATTTTATTTTTGGTGATGCTGTTTGCTGCCACCTTCTATTAGATTGCTTGGATTTCAGTGAAGCAAGTTAGAGGAATCTGAATTTCTCTGTTTATGGGGTGGTGGGGAAGGAGCAAGCACACTCCAGCATCTGAATCCTCTGGTCTTGGAGGGCTTTCAAGTGATCACTTGCATTTGGTCCCAGTTCTTTGCTGCCCATCAGGACAGGGTTGTGTATGTAGCCTTATGCAAATGCTGCATTGGATAGACTTGTGCTGATGCTTGAAATGAAAGCTAAAGGCACCTAAAACTTTTTTATTTTTGTAGATGTCTTTCTAGCATGCTATTTTGGGAACATGAAAAAACTGGAATAATTTTGGTGTTGTGACTCTCATGCTATTTTGAAAGTAGCTATTTTATTCAAAATAGCAAGCCAATAAAGAGGAGTTCAAGGCCATGTTCAGCTGTGGTCTCTTAACAGCTTTCAGTACGGTGTTGAACTTGCGTTGTGATTTCAGGAGGACCTTATCAGACTTGTGCAGGAAGATTCATGTTCTTTAAGATCTAGATTTTGATTTGCTCTTGTCCTGGTCTGAAATGCAAAGAAGGAGACTTCCTAGATACCCATTATGAAAATGGCACCATTCGTATTCAGTGCTGAAACATGTCACACCCTTAATATAGTAAATTCCCATGGAAATAATGGGAGAGACACCCTGGCAAAGCAGTTAATGTTTTGTGTTGTAGAGAGCCAGCATTTAGGCATGTGCTTGTCAATTCACAAGCTACATGGATTCTACCTTCTGCATACCGCAGCAGCCTGCGGGACTTGCTGTTAAAAGTAAATGTTACATGGCGGATGCCTAGCAACTGTAGTTTTTTAGGTCTGTGCCAAATTGTTAAAGGTGCAAATCTGTTAAATTGATGCAGTATTTTCTGGAGGACGTGGTGTGGTGGTGCTGAGGTGGTGCTTCTGGACCTCCCTCTGATGTGGCTCTCCCTCCAGCTCTCCTTCACCATCCCAGTTAGGTTAATGTCTAATGCCCACGATTCACAGCCAGGAATATTAATTTTTTTAAAAAAAAAGTCATTCATGATGTTCATTTGAATTGCAAACTTAGTTCATGTGAAAGGGATCTGTTAATAAGCCTAGCTGAGGGGCAAGTAGGCTTCTGTCCTGCTGTCTCTGGTGGGGGATGTGACCTGGAACAGAGGGACCCAGGGCTGGCAGCTGGGAATAGCTGTGTCTTGAATGCAGAGCTTGAGGCTCAGAAACCTGCCTTCTGCCAGTGCCTGTGCCTGGGGCCTGCTGGGTGACCTCAAAATCCTTCCCGGCTGTCTCAGTTTCTCTGTTTGAAAATGGGGTTGGTTCAGTGCTCCGTTGGGGGGGAAAAGGCAATAATCTGTTTAAGAGTGAGCATAGTTATGGCTGTTCCTCTCGATAAGCATAGCTGTAGTGGATTGGACCACAGGTTAAGCGAGAACAGTTTTGTGTGTCTCCGGGCCATTGGTAGCAGTGGCTTAGGTAGAAAGCATGCAAGGAGTTTTCCTCTTCTTTAAGGCCCTTCTGCTTCATGGTGAGCTGTGCTGCAGTTCTCTGGAGTGTGCATCTCTGTTACTATAGTTGTTCTGCCTTGATGAGCTTTTCCAGTGCTTAGCCTAATTTATTGTTTTAACACCTTGATAGGTCCAATCACCCCATGAAAATGGCTTTCATGTTTCCTCTCCACTTCAGATCTCTCATCTACCCTTTTGAGGGGGAATGGTCATTTTCTGGGCACTCAGTAACTGACTAGATGTCTGTCCTCTTCTCCCTCAGCTGTCTCTTTTCTGCTTTTTTCCTTCTTTAGTGTCATAACAGCCCATAGTTTTCAAGAAGTGGGTGTGCCCTGGGTTTAACGACTTGTCATGATTCTGCTTTGCTTGCGGCAGCTCCTTAATTCTCATTACTGTGTTTCCTTGTGAGGTGTGATCTGCCTTTCCCCCCCACCCCCCAAGATGATACTTTCAAACAAGACTTCAGACTCCTGACACTTACTTCAATAGTACACACAGGCAAGGCTATCTTTCTTTTTGCACATTGGCTTGAGTTTGT
>VZTV01098096.1:0-25273 GCA_013400875.1 Anhinga rufa
GCCGGCTGGGGCTGAACCACGACGCAGCGCTTGCCTGAGAAATTCAGAGAGATTTACAGGTTTCTGTAAGGCAGGCACGCCCTTAGCACTGACCTGCGACACAGCTGCTCCCACGGGGCCGGCTCCTCGTGGGCTTTCCACCGTGCCGAGCTGTGAAGCCACTGACACGCACAGAGGTTCAAGCTAGGAGGAAACCCTCCGGAGCCACAAATCACCAACTTGAGCCCCTGAAGAAAGACAAGCGCACTGACCTACTTCACCGACACCTTTTGCAAACTGTCCTTCAACTATATAAAAAAAGAAGTGTTTATCCCCACTCTGACATCCACTTCTTCGCGATTACGGGTTGGGCTTAGTACAATCTGAAATATCACACTCAAGCTACTGATTTAGGTTTTTAATGACCTCGTTTTTCAGCAGGCGCAATTATCTTTCCAACTCCCCACTCCTTTTCCAATTGAAGTATTTTGGATTTTGGTTGGGGGGAAGCCTTTTTCCTGCAATCTTAAAGCAGGGTTTTACCAGCAGAATGCCGTATTGACAGATGCGATCCCTGCGTGCAAACCAACAGCAGCTTAAATGTTACTGAGAGAGGTAAAATAGTCATAGTCCATAGGCATGTTGATGGTCTCAAAAATGGTCTCGGTAACTACACCCAAGTAGCAGGTGTATATATTCAGGCTTTCCACCCTTTATTTTTATGTAACTATAAAGGACCACATCCTCAGTGCAGACTGTTGCAAAAATAAGACCTATCAACTCCAGCGTCCACCAAGGACATTAGGAGTTGAGTTTAGAATTTCATTCTATATATTTCTTAAAATTAATTGCTCTAACTCTGCTGCCCTTATTTTGTCCTGCTCTTCCCTACATCAGAGTGAATAAACTACATTATTTCAGCAAATCCTTTATGCAAGATTAGCTTTGTAAATATATTTTAAAGTGTAGCTTCTCAAACACTGGAAATCCTGCAGTAAAGCCCGCTAGCAGCAAAAGATAACCACCAACTAATTGACAACGCTCTCCAATAGCGCTGTGTATCAGTGTAGTATTACAGTATAAATAAGAAAAACTTCAGCAACATCCATAACTATAATTCTTCCATTTTCCATATAAACACCACAAGTCTTAATAGAAATACTCTGCCTCCTGTCAGGGCTCCTACTCTGCATTGGTGTTAAGTAGCAGGACTTTGGGGTAGCTCGGGCGGAAGGATGGGTAGCAACAGGACATCAGCAGGGATGTTTGCCCAGTGCCCTGGGCCAAGCGCCTGCCTGTTCTGGAGTCTGGTGTGCTGCTAGAAAACGCCAACAGGCAGGCTTGGGGATTTCCACGGCCAAACTAGCAAGACTTAAAAAGTCCAGTCTGTAACAAGAAAGTGAACAATTAGCCCACGCGAACCAAAACGTATTTCTGCTGTATCTAACACCCAAGATGTTTGACACCTATGGGGGTCTGTGCGTGAACTGAAGGAACACCACCAAACAAATTCCGTGTTTGAAATCACCAAAGACAAACTTGAGATTCTGGTTAGTTTTATATCCAGTCTGCACAGTGGTTCACGACAGCTTTTATACCCAGCAGTGTTTCTGCCTGCTAGACCAGACTACAAAGAGCAATGGTTTGAGAAAGTACGTACATGACAGCATTAAAGTGTTAGCTGTGGAGATGGGCAGCGGAATGTGGGTATGCAACCAACCAGGAGGAAGAATTCACAAATCCAGAATTATTTCAGGCTCTAAATTTAGGCAGTGAAATTCCTTGTGCTATATGAGAACTAGCCTAACACCCACCTCATAGCCCCTCCAGAACATTGTATTAATATTAGCAAATTAAAATGCAACAACTGACAATAAATCAGTGACATGTAGGAGTTTAATACTAAACCTCCATCTAAATGGAAAATGGATCATGGGAAGGAAAGATGAAACATGCCAGTATCTCAAAATGCCAAAAGTTTGGAATTAAAACCAGCTTGGAAAGAGGGTCTATGTAAAATTCCAGTTGCTGTAGCACTAACTACTACACACTGTGTGGAGAAAGTAGTAAAAGAAACAGCCAAAAGGGAAGGAAAAAGAGAAGGGGGAGGGAAAAAAAGAGCAGTTATTAAATTAAATGACCTTCTAACCAGAAGAGTTCTTTCTCCACAGGCTGTCTGTCGGGAACACTCTTGAATCAGTGCAAAAGCCAGAAGACAGGGACAGTGATGAAGTGGTGAAATGAAGACGTACCTTCTGCCAGGCAGCCCGAGCCAGCTGCGAGCCCAGCGCCAGGGCTGGAGGAGATTTCACAAGTGGCAACAGCGTGCAGAGCCAAAAGATGAAGCAAGGTGACCTGCAGGCACCGAAAGAAGCACAAGACTGGGGGAAAGAAAGAAGCACACCCTCTTTGACTAAATCAAAGTCTGTGCTTGTAATTTAAAGAATGATAAAGATGTCCAGTATAGGACACTGCTTGTGATAATGCCGTGTGATCCCTGAGAGACGAGCCCGTACAACCTAACACCGAGACCAAATAGAGAATTGACATGAAACCCCTTAGAAGTTAAAGCATGTCTGATGGTAACACGTACAAAAGGGGCTCTCCCAAAAAGACAAAGATATGGAATCATTTCAACCTTTGAAGAGAGAGGAAGGAGGGAGGGAAGCAACAGAATTTCTCTTCCAGAGACCATTTAGGGAACAAATTTGTGACACATGCACACACCTCCTCGCTACAGAATTAAATAAAAACAACCAAACCCAAAAAACCCCCAAAGAACTGGACATGAAAAAGGACTTGCACAAAGCATGAGTCATTACGTCCCAGGCAGAGTCCCCAGACGTTAAAATGACCCTTCTGAGAACTGATGTCTGCGTGTCAGCTGGGCAGGGAGGCCAAAGCCCAGTCCTCAAACCACTGCACTCAACAGCGAGCCGTGCCCACCATACAAGCACTTCATTTCTTTTGTGTCTTTTCATTCATTATTACTGTACCAAAGACTATTTCTCTTTCAAGTTCCAAAATGACTTTGTTTTTGTTTCATTAGGTGTGAACACTGGATTACCAGATGACAAAAGTGCCTATTTCTGAGGTCAATCCTTTCCAAATTGAGCGTGCGAAGTCCCATTTGTAAGTCTCTGCAAGCAGCACTTCCAGTAGACAGCCACCGTTCACCAAACTCTTCAAAAGAATATTCTCAATTATTTCCACTGCAAAAATGGAAATTTTAACCAGAAGGTTTAACAGGACTAGGAAAAAAAAAATAAAAAAGGAACAAAAACTCCTCACACTGCATGCTCTTGCTCAGAGCAAAGTCTATTCCAGCTGATATTTCTTAAATGCTTTTTATTTAACCCCTTGGACAGTTTCGTACAAGGCTCTCTAGGGTGCTACTATCACAACCATCATACCTACAAAGAAACTAGCTTTCAGAAAGAAGCCACTAATTGTCCACAAAACAAATTACTGCCAGCCCTGAGAATCGACCTGCCAACACCCAGCTGCAACCAAGGTCATGGGAGGCAGCAGTTTCAGTAAAGATGCTTTTGTATCACCTTCGCTTGAAGGTGTGTGTGCAACTATTGTCAAAAAGTTACTTGATTAGAAGGTTCTTCCTCAAACTATTCCGTGAACATATTTCAAGGCCTTCATGTTTACTCACTTCATCAGTAAAAGGGAAAATGAGCTATTACTAGCTGTTTTTACCTTGACCACACCAGCACTGTCAGTAAACCGTGCTCCATCCTCACTAAGCAGTGCAGAACTGCTGTGAAAAATAAAGTCCGACTTTGAAATTGCATCTTGAAGTTTCAAACCAACCTGCCAACAGGTCCGGAAGTATTTGCTCTAAATATAACACACAAAGCCATTTTGGGTTTTATAAATACATAAGCAACCACCAAAGCTAGACCAAATTAATGAACATGTGTATTCTAATTCCAATAGACGGGGAGGCACTCATACGGCTTCACTTCATAACTTATTATAAAGTATGCCTTATAAAAAGCTTTTACACGTATGAAACACTCATATACCAGTTAGACATAAAATCAAGATGTAATCAAATCTCCACAGTTTTATGTACAAATCCCTCAGGACTTCAAGCTGCAAAACTGAACGTGAATAATTGCATCTATTTTCTAATAAAGACCATGTGCCTCAGGAGTCGAGTATACAAGTTTTCAGGAGATCTGCATCATATTTTTTGAGGTATTTCTACTTCAAATAAGCAATCCAGTTAAGCAGAGATAAACACGCACACGCATCAGTGACCTTGTTTAAACAATGCACCAATTATTGCGATAAGTCTGGCTGCCAGATCTAAATATAGACTTTTAAGAAAAAAAACAATGGAGTTTGAGTAGGAGACAGACTTCTCATATTTACTGTTTACCTAATTATCCAAATGAATGTGCAAGTTGGCCTCTCTCCCCTTTTCAGGCTGCATGACCACTTTCCCACTCAGAGCCAAGAGAGCTCTGGCTGTTACTGGAAACGCAGCGTGATCCGGCACATTTGATGCTATGAGTGCACTTGGTGCAATTTCAAAGCTTGCATCACAGTTTGGGTATGTGCGCACTCTGCTTCCCCCAGACAGCCCCATGCCTGACACAAGGCAGATAGGCACCGCAGGACTGAGTCACAGCTACAGAAACAGGGATTTTTAAAAAAAAAATAATAAAAAATTTAAATGAAGACATGGGGGATAAAAGAAAAATCCCATTCAAAAACCACTCTAAGTTTCCAACTTCGGGTGCCCAAGCAGGAAATGAGGGGAGGAGGGGTAACAAGGAAAAAAAAAGGAAGAGGAGAAAGTTCTTTTATCCAGGGTTATATTTTTAGACTATTACTAGCTTTATTTTGTCATTGTGCTACAGAAACTTGACCTGTGTGAATTAATGCAGCATTATCCTTTCTAATTTTTGCTAAGTCCATGCTGCAGTATTAACCTAATCTTCTTACATGGGACATGGCAGGACATTTGCTCCCCCTGCCCTGCTGTGACTGATGTTTTTCCACCACAGATATTCCTGACTGCAGCATACATCCAGCCATACATTCCCTCTCTTCCCAAACCACGTAGGAACAAGAAGAATTCACCCCTTTTGTGTTGTGAAACAAAGTCTACATACTGAGGACACTGAACCTGAAATCTTGATTTATTTTGAAGCATACCAAGGTAGTGCAATTTATAACCATAATGTATGGGAAGGAACACCATTGAAATACTTTTTTCCTTCTCGCTAAAAATACTTACAACTTAAAGTGCCTTTGCCCTTCTTGATCTATTGATATTTATAAAAGTAAAGGTCGATTTTGCTGGGCAGGCTGAGGCTACAAGACAGAACTCTGTGCCCACTACTCCCTGCTCTATTTTAGTTAATGACAGTTATGTAGCACGTTTATTCTTATTGTTTCAAAACAAGTTAAAACTAACTTGTATTTTTTAACAAGTTTCTCTCCCCAGCTGTCATTGCTAAGGTTATTGTCAAACTATTTTTCTATTTCCTTTCTCCGTGCTTGCATAGCACAGGCCAAACCCATTTGTGACTTCCCTCCCTAGATGTAAGTTGCCACGCACAGATCAATTATACAGAAGTACAATGCCTTACAGTAAAGAAATCATTTGGGAAAAAAACAAACATATGGAGCTCAACTTACTTATAAATATCTTCAAAAAGGAGCCTGGAAACATTCCACCGCAGGCTGGCGATGCACGAGGCAGAAGTGGCGGGGAGTGGCAAGGGAAGAGGCAGACAGAACAAGGATTTTTTTATTTTTTTTTATCTTGAAGTTTTGTTTTCTTCTTTCCAAAAAAACAAGAAAGGCCAGGAAATCCTCCCAATTTGGCATTCCCAACACCACCGCATGAGATGAATACAAGGTCTTTGCTTCCTGTTCCCTCCTCTCTTCACAGCAAGCGAGGATGGAGCAGGACAATGCCAATGTTAGAGCTTACAGGAATGCTACAGAGAAAAAGCCCTGCAGGTCAACTCTGCACAAACTTGGGGTTATACTATTTGTTTGGGTAACCTGAAACTTCTTATCCCATACTAATGCACCCATTTTTTTAACTATGAAAATCTAGATCAGGTCTTAGGGGCAGTAAAGTTCCTCCTACACTTCTCATCTCTAAAACAAAGATTAACTGGCCAGGCCTCCTGCAAAAGCCAACACGGCTCCCCTCTTACCATCACCAGCTGGAAGAATTTTATGGTAGAGATGGTTAAAAGGAAAGGAATGATGGAAGCAAAAGACCCCAGAGCTCAGAACAACTCTCTCCCCACTTCCAACCCCACTGTAAGCAGGGCGAAGAGGACAGGGACACAGTTAGCTCTGCTCCTGCTCACACCAGGAGCAGGAAGAAGTACAAAAGGTGGCAGAGCACTCTTAAAAGTCTCCTTTCCAACCATACCTTGGGCTCCTGCTTCAGAGCGGCTGTGCCCTCCTGCCCTCCTATATCCCAACGACAGAGCGAGGCACAAACAGCTTCACGCTAAAAGGTGCTGGCGGCACAGGATTAACACACAATTTGAGACATGGGGAGAAGTCGTGTGGTTTTACCATCATGCAGTTGGCACGATTTCCAACGACAGAGGCCAAAAATCACCTCCCTGTATAAATATACATGTAGGGACATGAGGACAACTGAAACAATAACAAAATCAAGTTCCTCCTCTCTGAAAAGCTGTCAAGTATATCAAGTCCTTCTTTTATCTTCTTGACTGTCTAAAAAACCGACTGAACAAAACTGATTATTACTCTGGAATAAACTGGAACAGAGGAAAAAAAAGGGGGGGGATAAATCAGAGCTTATCTTCTTAAAATATAAACCCCTCAAGGAATATAATTTGCTGCAATTAAATATAAAAAGACAATCCTCAAGATAAGCCTTAACAAATCACCTTCAGAGTTTAATAAGCTGCGATTTGGTTTGGGGGGATTTTTCAATGCATGTATTAGTGTTTTAAACTGACCTGTCAAATCTACTTTTGAACTTCTCACAAATGATTAACACGGGAGCCAGAAGAAAAAGTGTGTAAGACAGGTTAGTGTCTGGGACGGTTGACATAACGTTTTTCAATAAAAAGGTTTAATTCTTAAACTAGCAAGAAGTCTCAGGTCTCAGCTTGTATCACACACAACTTCACGGAACTTCTGCAGAGAGCAATATATTCACCTACCAGACACAGCGACGTCACCATGGGGAGTATCTTGCCATCCAACTTTTTGACTCAGGCTCTCACAGATCACCAAGAAATTCTTGATATCAAAGTGCTTGAAAAGAGCCGATAACACTATAGATATTTACTGTCCTACAATACACACACCATCGCTTTTACACTTAAAACACGTTAACTGCTGATATTTAAAATAACCCTTATACACTCTCTATACATAAAAAATTATCTTAACAAGGTCTCTTCTGAGTTTCCTTCTCTTTCTTTTCTGGGTCACTAAAGTTTAGATACAGGCTCTATTTCCCGTGCACAGAAGGCATGAGCTCTTTTTTCCTGTATTTTCTTACTTGCTTTGTTCCATACACAGAAAGATGTTCCCCAACCAGCTGAGAAGAATGCTCTGTTCCCGGAGCAGACACCATGATTCACTGCGTACTCACAAGACAGGGTATAAGATCTCCCACACTCTCCCCCCAGAGCCCAACCATTTTGCAAACTTTCAGTGTGCCTAAATTAAGCATTTTGTTGTCAAGTGAACACAAGTTCACACTTCGTGCCAAACCACTAAACCACGTTCAAACCTTAGAACGTATGTCCAATTTAGCATGTCTTAGTGGTTTGGAAATTCAGGTACGCAGAGACCGAGTTTGCAAAGCTGCAGTGGTCAGCTTGACAGGAGGAAGATCGTTAACACTGTCAAGTCCAGAGAGAATCAACTTGATATTTACTTGGACATCCTGGGTCGCAGAAGTACAAACAAACACAAGCAAATCCCAAACTCACTGCTTGCACCAGGCTGCTGTTGTACCCTGCAGAAGCTCTGGCTATGAGGTGATCTTGTGGGAGCGTTTCGCTGTTCTGAGCTGTTTAAAACCTTTCACTTCGGTGAGTGTGGGTCTACAATTCCACAGTTTAAGGCAGCACATCCAAGGAAGCCGTAGCAGAGGTGGGAGAACAGACAAATACCTCTTAAACTGACTTTGTTACTGAAATCAATCTACAGTGGAATTTTAAGTCTACAAAAATTTTCCAGAAATAGTGCAAGATTTATACAGAGATGACTGCACATCAATTCCTTATGCAGAACTTTTTTGTCACATTCACTGGAAAAAGTCGGGTTTATTCCTGTCTTTCATTCTTCTACCCTACTGGGCTTCTTCAGTTGCTTTTTCCACTTGCCCTCCTCTATGCTCTTCCCATGTAACGACCATCAAACACAACCAGTATACAGATTAAATCACACAAGCTTTCCTGTTGTATTCACTGTGTTTTTCACAGCTGAATGCTCCATATCCATTCTATTCCAATCTATAGGGATACTAAGAGATTGCATATCACTGAGGTTAACAGGAGAGTTCACCCACCAGCACCTCTGCTTTCAGCCCATTTTTGAAAGCCCTTCTTACAGTCACAACTCTACACTATCAAATGAATTATAGTCCAATAGAGTTAACAAAGCAAAAAAATTCTATTCCAACACTAATTTAAAATTTTCTCTTTTTAACACTTTTTAAAGTTGGCAATGAGAGGAATATTAAAATACAGCTTCAGCTCTGTTACCATTAAGATCTCCAAATTTTGTACTAGATAGTTAAGGGAATTTCTGAATGAGCCAAACGGTGGCAATTTCTGGGTAATCCCACCCAAGCTGGGGGTGGGGGGGAGGATGATCACATCTCACATTCTTTTCCTATTATTAAATGCAATATAATTAATTGCAAGGATTCCTAGTAAAAAGATTAAAGCCAATCACCACAAACTACACGACTGGGAAAATTAAGTAGAATTAAAAACCAATGCAGCAATACAGAAGAGATTAGTGACACACAACACAGTTTCTTGCTAAAGAAAAAGGAGAAATAAATGTATATTTAAAGCTCAGAAATTTAGAGCCAGGAATAAGAGGGGAAACACGACATAGAAAGGAAGGGGAAGGGAAGAGAAGGAAGAAATATGTATTTATTATCTCAAGATCTTAACTTCAGGGATTCCAGAAGGAGTAAAGAAGCAGCAAAGAAATTCCACTGCAGCTTCTCCTGACATAGATAGGTGTAATGCTGCCATTACCTGGCCATACAAATTTGACAACTGATATAGAGCTCTTGAAATCTGACGGCTAGAAAGCTGCAATTTAGCAAGCATAGTTATTTTTGAGCACTCACTCAGGAAAAAGCTGGATTTAGCTCAGAGAAGAACTAGCTGCTGCCTGTGATTCTCCCAGAAAGTAACTGGTGATATCAAAAGATTCATACAGGGACTTTTAAAGCTTTAAAATCCACAGATACAAGGAGGAAATTAATGTTTGTACTTTTTCTAACTAGCCTAATTATAACTTTCAGCCCCAAAGCAACTTTCAGTATTAACTGAACTCAGAGTTTAAATTCACTCTTCCTTCTACCTAAACTATCATCCAATTTGTTATCTCCTCTCAGGCTCTACTAAGACTGGAAATCTCATTTTCAAAACTAATTCTCTCCCTTACTGTTATCTGATAACAACCCTCAGGATTGCAAATTTAATCATGATAACAGCAGAATATACTGACAAGTAAACCCAAATGCCTTAAGTGTTTACACCATCAGCAATAATTGGTGTTTATTTACATAGTGGTAGTAGTGGAGAGCTGGTATGGGGAAGGCAAAACAGGTTCATGTCACAGCTGATATTACAACCGCCCTCTGTGAACTTTAGGTGGATCGACACAGGGATATTTAAAAACAGGTTATGTTCAGCAATTAAGATAATTTAACATGTATAATTTAAAAAAACCTTCTCTGTTCAGAATGACAGTGGCTTTCCTCTGGTACAGCTTAATTCACTTTGGAATTAATTTCTTTGGAAAAATTCTATCGATGACTAAAAAAAGCCTGTCCCAAAACAGTCAGGATATCTACAGCGTGTGATGGAAGGGAACGCATAGATGTCCAAAACTCAGAAATACCCTTTGACAGAGTGCTCTGTCTATTGAACCCTCAAAGCAAAAACACAGAGAGGGTAGGTACTAAAGAGTATTACTAGTCCAGTTCTTGAAGCTGGAAAATCTACAACATGGAACTCAATTATCTTGTGGAGAATCTAAGCCCAAATCTATTGCAGAGCTAGAAAGGAAAGCCTGGTCTGCAGAATTGTCAGAGAATATGACTTGCACTCTGGCAATAAAGAAATACTCTATTTTGTCATGTCAGAAAGGGACTGCAAATTTACTTCCACAAAGAAAAGCAACTGTGGAACAATACAAGTAGCCTTGTTGCAGACCCTTGGTTATCTGTAGTGAAGAGGAGATACAGAGATATAAAGAACAGGAAAAAGTTTACTTTTAATGTAAGGTATCTTCAGAGACAACAATGCTGAGTGATTTATTAGTAATCACAACCTGGCTTTTTAGAGGCTAAAATGTTCTCATTATTTCAAAAATTAAAAAGAAAAGATATATTAAGTCCCCAGTAAGCAGAAATAGTAACTTATACACACTATTTAAGATTTTGTACTTTATGCTGCTCCATTTCCATTCCCTACTGCAATTATCTGTCTCCAGAGGAAATAACACACAATATTCTGTGCTTAGCTAGAAGGTTTATAAGAACAATGAATATAGAAGGTAATGCCACATTATTTTTAAACAGATTTTTTTTTTTAAGAACATTAAAAGACTTTCTGAAGACAGGATGCTGATGGCTCCACGACAAGAATACAGCATTACTAAATCCAAACCAGACTCAGACATATTTCCAACACCTCTAATGCAAGATTTTCCTTAAGTGAGATGCTTTTGTTAGTAAATACGTGCTATAGCACGCTCACTTGAACTGGCAGCATAAATGTCACTGCACTTAGGTGATTAAATTAATACTGAAGCTCCCTTAGCCGTGCTGTTCCGATATGACAGCTCAGTGTCTACTAGCTTTAAAATCTACGCTATTTTATGTATGGCCATTTACTGTAAAGGTCCCTAATGTATCATCCTCAGCAGTCTCGGATATAAGATATTCCTCACGCTTAAAAAAAAATAAAATCCTCCAAGGTACTGGAGATTCCTGTTAGACTACCATTATTTACATGCCAAAAGAAAGTAATGTTAAGATGGTGCAACCATTAAGGCTGTTACTTTTCTGCTATTTGAGAGCTTTGATGTGACAGCTTTTAACTTTCATTTAACAGCTTCTTGCATCCAACATCTTGCACAACCTTCAGATGATATGGCAGCATCGTTTGTGATGCAGCTGAAATAATGGGTGTCATTTCAAACATTAACTAAAAGGAAATGCAGCATATAGTTAGAAAATAAAGGATACTGCTTAGCTAAGTCCTTCTTTGTAAGCTTTTGCTACTTTGCTCTTCTTTATGTGTTGAGTTTCCCATACAGTTTGTATTTTTATATTTTACAAGGCCAACAATGATGCTGAAGAACAGCCAAATTTCAGCCGACTTAAATGTCTCTTCAGCTAGGGCATGGCTCAAGCTAATTTCAGTTTAGCTCAAATCCAAAAAACTATTTGCATTTTCTCCTGCAGTTATAGGCTACAGACAGGCAAATTAAACACTATTTTAAAAGTAAGAGGGATCTCAGGAAAGGAGACATAAATACAATACAATATGTTAAGCTGGCAAAATGCCATTTGCCTACTTTGACCTTGACTTTTTATAACCTTTTTGTTTTAAATAAAGATCAAAACTTTAGGATGTTCAGTTTCACCACCACTTCAGGAAGTGTTCGCAAGTTCTCTGCCATAACCAACCTTAAACTTATTTGTACAGAGGGGTCATTAAAAAAACAACTGTCTCAAAGTAAGTGGAATGTAACTCCTGCTGAAATAGTTTCTGACCATGTCTATTCTTATACAGAAGTCACCACTTAGAAGCCCTTCTAAAGACGGATGTTCCTTCATTTAGTTCATTAATCCCGAAATCTCTGAAAGCTGCTGCGAGTTGTTGGTGGCTAAGCAAATGCATAAATTTGGAACACCCAAACCCAAGATCACTTTCAGATATCCTGTAAGTAAATCTCTCACTAGCAGATAAGAATGAAAGAAAAGATTTTCTTTTTTTAATGGCATGAGAAGAGTTAAATAAATAACAGTGGCAATCAGACGCAGACCCTACACAGTAAAGACAAAATGCTCATCAGCCTAGTTTGCTGCAGACTTTTCTTCTGCCAGAATTACATGTGATAACACAGAATAAGGTGTAGGTAGATCTATATTCTTGCTGCTCCCCATACTTTAAACACTAGAAAATAAATACTGTAAGTGTCCTTTACGCTTCTTTATAATGCTTCCTTCCTGTGCCATTTCTTTTTCCATCCGACCACTCACTGCAGCGTTCTTTTTATCCCCGCACTAGCCTGAAGATCCTTGCAGTAGGCTGGAGTTATAGAACTGAGATCTTGGCACCCTACCTCTCCAAATGAATAAATTAAACTGACTTCAAGCACACACCTTCCGTGGGGCAGAACTGTATTTATACACCCTATCCAAACAGTTTTTCAATGGGTATACCTCCTCTGGGGTCACCTTCCCACCAGCTGTGTTTCATACCACTCTCCTAGCATCCTGAACTTCCAAACATCCTGCAGGTATTTAAAAAAAAAAAAGGCATTTAACACACATCCCCACAGTGTAAATAATGAGAGTTAACTGTAAAAAAAACCCTCCAGAAATTCTGAAATCATGCTGAAAGTTAAGCTAATGCTTATTATATGCTTCCCTATTGGTTATGTTTCCCTTATCAAAGGCCTGTGCTTTCAAACACTGATGGGCTAAAACTTCTCTGAAGAAATCTATGCAAGGTAAATGTATGCTCTAGTCATTTAATATCTGCTAGACTTCTCTACCAAAACAACCCCTCTACATTAATTCTCAAACCGCCTTTTTTTCAAGTGAAATTTCAACTGGAATCATTCTATTCTACTTACCTCTGAAGCAAGGAAATATATATATATATATTTATTTTCACTCAGTTTCTTTTTGTAAAGACTGGTTAATTTGCCCGAAGTCCCAAGTTATTTCCAGAGAGATCAGGGAGATCTCCTCTTCAGTTTCCTATATTTGTCAAGCCACACCTGTCACAACGTAATCAAGGCAATTACTCTATTTCCAGTTTTCCCTAGAGGCAGAAATTCATGGTTTCTGAGAAGTCTTGAGTGAGCAGAGAGAGACTTGTAAGTTTGGGCTAGAAGGGGATAGCATTTGCCAACAAGATCTCTTTCCCAGCAAAGGCCAAAGCAATACTTTGCACATCCAGTCCATAACTTCTATGCAAGAGACACTGCTTACCTCTCTGCCCGAACTATCCCCTCCCCAAATACAGGCTCAGTTGCAGCCTTGGGAGAGATTAGCAGCAGCCGGTAACTCACACAAAAGTCCTATTTTCTAAGAACAACCTTTCATTAAAGTTTATATGTTGATAAAATTGGCACTTGCACAAACCTTGCCACAATGGCTCGTATTGTGCCCTCCTGTCCTTATCAAACCCTGAAGCAGAGAGAAGTTGCTCTGCTTGAGGAGGGCTGTTTCAGTCTCTGATAACTCACCAAATCAGCCCTAATTAGCCCAAGTTATTGAAGAGCCTTCACTCCTATTAAAGATTTATTCACTCTGAGATGCCGCTGCAAAAATTGCTTCCTCCTGTGGCAGTTTATGATGTTTGCTTTGCGGAACAGCAGCATGAAGAAAGGACACTTGCACCAGAAAGACACCAGCCTAATAAAATAAATTCCTGAAACTTGAGCTGGCATCTTAAAAACACTCACCGGGTATGCATATAATCACACTCCATAATTATTTTAATGTGCACAATTAAGAGCTGAATAAACACCATAAATTTAAATGAAAAACCCCAGGCACAGGCTGGTGCTGCTACTGGAATATTTTAAAATCCAAAATATACATCACTGCTGATGACAATTTCTGTAACCACTGCAACGCAAGAGCACCCTTACTGAAATTCAGTTAGGTACTCACCAGCAAACAAAAAGAATAAAAATAAAGCAATAAAATTGTTTCTCCTACAGCTTACTAGTATCGTTTTCTTCTAAATCCCACCTTTTGATACAGTCACAACTGACACAGTCTATTTGCTCCCGAGAAGCCTGTCTCTTGCAAGCTGCTCCCCACTCTCCCTAAAACCTCCCAAACTAAAAGCCATCCTACTTATATGGACTGCTGAGGCAGAAATCCCCAGGGCAGGCTGAGGAGGACTTTAAAAGTGACCATGCCCCATAACTAGGGCATTCCTCTGGATAACCATCTTCTCCACGGACAAAGCACTTTGGCATTTCCAGACGGCCTATTTCACACTGGAAATAGAAGATGAAAACAACAATACCCAACAGCTCTCTGCCTGCTACTGTGTCTCTCCTCCTAGGCACCTAAACCAACGCTTTCTGATCAGTTATCATCAGGCAAGATGTTTCTCATACTCACCACTCCATGGCTTTGTCTGCACTAGCACCTTCCTCACCAGGCTTGCCATACCGGAATTTTTACCCACGTTGTCTAAACCTGCTCAGGACCAAACCAGGTGGAAAAGTTAAAAAAAAACCGCCCGCATCTAGTCTCTGCGTCTCCGCCAGCCCCTTCGCTTTTTCTACTGAGGCTGCACAGCGTCTGGATGAACAGGGCTGAAAACACACACACACGCACACGCGCGTGCACGCACACACACAGGAAGCTTGGAACCAAATCAATATTAAACGGACCAACTTCCTTCTTCATGCTCCAGTATCTCTGCTGTAAACAAGCACTGCGTATTAGCTAAGTGAAGCTGAAAAGTCCAGCAGAGAAGGACAAAAGAAGGGAGTGGCTCCAGCAAGGAATAACTATTTTAAATACACAAACATCTTCCCATCAGATTAAAACTAGCTTTTAAATTAGGCAAATTCTGAATCCATTGTTGTGATAGAATAACTCAAGACAAACAGGAGACGTTGCTTCCTCCTCTGGAGAGGTCTCCTGGATTTCCAGTAAGAAGCGTCCGAGTGCCTGGACGAAAAGACCTGAGAAGTGTTTGTGTTGCTCCGGGGACAGAAGGCAAAGAAGGGGGAGGCGGATGCAGAAACGAGCCCCAGACGAGGCATTGCCAGCTACAACTCCTGGACCTTGCAGTGTAGGTGCCACGAACGAGCAGGGGAAGGATGCTGAGCTCATGTCTGGGTCAGAGCACGTGGCCAGGGCTACCAGCCCTGCCCCACAAGCCAGCCACCAGCTCTTGGGAGCAAGTTCAGCCTGGCAGGAGTGCGTGTGTGGCACGTGTGTGCAGGGATTAGGCAGGAGTCCATCCTTTCTGACGGTGTTTCATGAACAGGCTGCTTGTGTTTTGAGAGATCTCTGCCACACCCCACAGACCTTCAGGTTCCTTTAGTCTTCAGCAGGTTTCCTCCACCATTTTGAGGCATTTAACTCATGGCAGCTCCAGCTCTGAGCAGGCTGGAGAACACACCACCAGCGTGCATCAGACACACCACCAAACCCTTTCACACAGACCCAGGGGGCTCTAACATTTGCCCCATTGCTGGCAACAAACACTCTCTTGACGGATAAGAAAGCAGCCGGGTCAAGCTCTCCTGACCCAAAATGCTCCAAAGGAGATGATGATGGCTTTGACCACGCCACTGCATCTCCAGCAGGCCCATGAGCTTGGCAGGCAGGATGAGCAAGGGCAAGAAGAGGCCACAAGAGAGACGGCAGTAGCCTCTTCTGCCTGCCGCTGCCCTCACGGATGTCCTGCTGCAGACTGTGCCAAGCTGGGTGGCTCTGGAGAGCGTCCTACCTGGTCTGCAGAGGCAGCGAGCCAGACAGACCAGTGGGCTGGCCCATCCTCTCCTGTTGCAACAAGCTGCAGCAGCAGCCCTCCAAACCTGCAAGCCGTTAGGGAGGCCTGCTGCATCCAAGCATCCCTGGAAGAAGAAAAAAGGGAGGATGGACGGGGCAGCTTTGGTCCATCACCAAGGATCAGCCAAACAGTGACTATCCTCACCCTTGGCCAGGACACAGACGTAGCAGCCTTTCTGCTCACAGCAGCCCAGCTGCTGCAAAACGCATGTCTGGTGGACTTCTGCCCAACAGCCTATGGCAGGAAAGACCGAGATGCATGTGGCTTTGCAGCACTGGAAACTTATCCTTATCTCTGAAAGTATACCAAATTTATAGTAGTTTTTGGTCTGGGATCTTCAGCAACCAGTATCTTCGCTGATAACGCTAATGAAATAGTGCTTGATCACTGGGAGGTTTCTCAAACTAAGTTGCACAGTGGCCAGCACAAAACGCTGAGTGAAGAGAAGCTGGCAGCTTGGCAATACTTAGCCCCAAGATGATAAGAAATGCCTGTCTGAAAAAGCTGCCATCTTACGCCTTTTCAGACAGATGCGTGTTATTTATCTTTCTACCAAAGACCACTTATCTCATAAAAAAAAGCTTTGCTTCATCGAAGCTGAAACACTGAAAGATCTGCGATTATTCAACAAACGTCCTTTTTATTACCGCCTTGCAAAGTTGGCTACTAAAGATCCCCCAATTTTTTCTTACTCTCTTAATACAGCAACCACAGATTCCACAGTCCACCTCTTCCCCTCCGCTTTCCACTCTGTCTTTCAAGACAAACCAAATTCTCACAAAAGTAAAGTAAAATTAAATTGCTGCTAACTCTCAAGGCGCATAACTGCGAGATCAAGGGGTTGGGGTCAAAAAAGAGATAGAGCTGCTCTTAAAATCAAACTTGACATGAATCTTCCCGGGGTACATAGGACAAGTTTCACAAGACCCCTCCACATAAGGGAGAGAAGTCCAATTACAGAGAAGCAGGGGAGCACAGGGCAAGCAGTGTGCAAGCCCAGTAATCTTCCGCCAAAGGACTGCTGCTTCTTATTCCACTGTCCAAGCTTTAAAAGTGACATTTCATTATGGAAGAACGGGACACAGTTTCAAACCTTCATTTCCATTTAACCAGAAACAACATGCTACATGGAAGACTTTGACTGAGAAAGCATCCCTCCACGCTTGCGGCCCTTCGCTTGACCAGCAGCAGCCATCCCGTGCCCTGCCAGAAGTCTTCATCCAGACATTGGCTCACCTCTTGGTCTTCCCTCCCGACAGCTCCTGAGATACTAGACAGGGAATTGGTCAGGCAAGTTGTTCTTCTGGCAAGCTCTTCCCTGCTGATCTTTCAAGTGGGCCCTGTGATAGACCTCTAATGTGATGATAAAAAAAACCAACACCAAAACCACCAAAATGACACCAATTAACCATCTCCAACAACAAACCTGAGTCCACATCAATTGAACTTAAGACTGCCCAGCCACAGACATATATCACAGGCATATACCATGCCACAGGACTGTGCCTGGACACATATGTCCATACACATGAGCACATCCTGGGACAGTACAGGACCATCGCCAGTCTCTTGGGTAGCCCTTGAGAGGTCAGGAAGCTCCCCTTATGACCAGCACCAACACCACGCAAGTCCCTTTTGGGAAACTGATCTGTACACAAGATAACGTGAAGTTCACGCAGTCCAACGTGCCAGCTAACTGCCTTAATGCAAGTGTTTATATGCACATCTACTGAAATACATCCAGAATTTCATTGTTCAAGTGTAATGAAATCACTGCTACAGTACAAAACACAAATCATTTCTTTAATACGCGTCAGCCGAAGAAGGCTTCACATTAACGCCCTCGTCCTTGCCAAGTACTGAAACAATTACTGCATGAATATTAACAGGGGTTCCTCTGCAGGATGATGTGATTATCATGGGGAATCTCGGGAGACGCTGCAAGACTATGCACAATGCCTCGAATTTGTATCAATTTAAAGAGCGATTACTTGAGGCAGCAGAGGCTCCTCAGCCTGCTTACGGAGGGGGTTCCACGTAATAAAAATAACAAGCCCCAGGTTGAGACGGCTTGGGAACGAGGGAAGGAGAACATTGCTGCTTCCACCAACTGCACTCTGAGGAGTCACAGGCCTTCGTGTTTTCAGAAAGGGAAAAATAAGATAGCAGCTCTGCTGCTTTTCACACCCCATAAGAAGAAAAATTGTCTTGAATGTGGTATCTATTTACGGTTGCATAAAAAAGAGGAGTCTGGTTAGTTAACCCCTTGAAGGGGTTTTCTGGGATAAACAGCACCATAACAGAGAGAGACAGGAATAGGGAGAACAGAGAGCAGCATGCAGGCGTCAGACCAGCAAAACCATGCTCAAATTCTTCCACTTCCTTTGATTTTCAACCCCACTTCCCTAGTGTTAGGAGCTTTCACCTGTTACACACCAAATTTAATGGTGTATTTTATACTTCCATGGTGAAAGCTGATTACAGCTCCTCACCTGGTTCCAGAAATACAAGGAGTCATGCAGTTTCCCGAGCTGAGCCTGGCCAGGTTTACGGCTCTCTTGGCAGCTAGGACTTTCTAACAATCTTCAGAAGTTTAATGCTTTAGTCTAAAGCTTCAAAAGCAGTGCCTTAAAACTGGGCATTTCCCCTTTGTTTGCCATGTGGATTACGGAAAGATGTAGTAAAAGCTTGTTCCTAACAAAAATATAAGATTAATCATATTTTTAATAATACATATAAACCAGTACTTAGAATGTTTGCTTCAATTAGAAATGTACTCAAAACCAGAGAAATTATAACTTTGGGTAGCTAGGATCCTATGATATATTTTAAGTTTGGGATCTCATACATTTATGATAGGTGACTCTGGATCAAGACATAAAGAGGGTGTTGTGATTTGAGGTCACATTTGTACTAAGGATCCACTAGCACCTCCAATTTTACAGGCTTTACCAAAGAGGAAGGACATCCTCTCCCCACCCTTAAATACTCCTCCTTGTACAGACTCTTAAAAAAAGAGGGAAAAAAAAAAGCTGACACCCAGCACAGTGACCTGATGTTTTCCATGCATTTGCCCTCTGATAAGCACACAAATGCCTTCTGCTGGGCGTTTTCCCTCTTAACCTTCCTGACCAAAAACCATTAATGCTCAGAAGAAAACGGAACCTAATGCAGTAGGTAATGATACTAAATATAACAAATGAGTCAAATCACTTTGTTTCTCAGGCGTTCAACTTAACAAGTCGTTTCAGAAGTTTAAAAACACAGTCCCTGTGCAGACCCTAGAACAGCTGATCATGTCTCGTTTTTAAGGTTTTGTTGTTCGGGGTTGGTTTTTTTTAAGTGAAATGTATTCTTAAAAACAGAATTATTACAGAGCTCTATGAAACAGATGAAGTTCAGGCAATTCTTTATACAGCCATTACTATGAAAAAACTTCATCACCAGTGACCATCTAAAAAATATTATTACACCTGGCGTAAGTAAAGAGAAAGGAGGTACAGGAAAAAAGCGCACAGGACAGGGAGTATCCAGGAGACCGCTGTGATTCCTTTCAGGGAGCTCCTGCCATGGGTTTGGCAATGAAACCATGGGATCATTGCATGCACTGTTCAGGCAAGACAGATTAAATTGGCTCGGATGGCCACGGCCAGGCACAAAGCTGAGCATGCAGTAGGGGAGTCTGCTCCCCAGCTCCACCAACTCCAGGAGAAGGACAGGAAAAGTCCAAAGCGTTAACCGCCCGTGACAGCAAAGTCGCTGGCAAAGCGACAGAAAGCCAGTGGGAGATGCTTCCCGCTATGCAAAGGACAGTGGGAGGCTGCTTTTGAAACAGAAAAATACACACTTTTAAAAAAAGAAGAGATTAAATATCTAACAGTCAAGTCAATGGAGGAAATCAATGAAGCATTAATAGTTTTGATCATTCTCAAAGTATTTACACAGTCTGCATTCAAAGACTTTCTTCAAAAGAAAAAAAAAAAAACACGGATGAAAGACCTGCTGGAATATTAAAAAAAAAAAAAACACATTCACATGATCATTATTTTTTAAAGTTTATCTCTACTGATATTCACCAATTCCCCACCTCCCACTCCTGCAAATTGTGTCCAATCTGGAAAAAGTCATCTAATTGAAAAATTCAACTTTTTACGCCTCTTCAGTACCACATCTCTCTGCACATTAACTAGGAATCAAGACAGCCAAGGAAAAGGGCACCGAGACTACATGGGAGATTGCTATAAATTTGTCTCCAGAGACGGTCTTTATTTGGGAGAAGTATATTTATTTTCTACATCTAAATGCCAATAGCAGCTCCGTGTCTCTGGTTTGCTTTAGCAAAATTTGCAACACAGGGAAATTATCAGTAACCGCAGGCATTATTAATGCTGCTGCGACTGATACGACAATAATGCTTTACAAGACATCTATAGCAAGAGGGGCGTGTGTGTGTGCGGGGAGAACCATATACACTTCCAGAAACGTGCTGATAGAATGACATATTGTTTTCTTGAATCCCAGATGTCAAAACCAAATGTGTCTAATAACTCTTGATAGGACAAAAAAACACTGTAAAAAGAGTTGGAAACATGGAATCACCCTTTTCTGCATGCAGCATGAATTCTCTAAAATAGAGCCCATTATTTTATCTACGTTTTACTGTCTGCAATATTGTACCTTCCACCAGCAGCTCAGCAAGTTCTCAGCAGGGGACTGAAGTTCATCCTCCCCTCAACAAGCAGTTCACCGTGGCTGTGGAGGTCTGAACACCTGTGGTACAGTTCTCGCTGAGGTTTCCAAGAGCTGTTTTGTCTCCTTCCCTTAAACAGGTCTCCCTTTCTTTGCCAGCAACCTACCTCCACTGGAAGAAGTCCCTTTCCTCCCTGCAGCTTCTCTTACCCATGCTTGCACAATTCATAGTAAAAGAGAGAAGGTAAAAAAGAAGAGGACAGAAGGATGAGGCCAGGTCCTCTGATAGAGGGATGTGGAGGTCAAGTACGGCAAGTCTAGAAGGGGGGAACCTCATGTCTGTCCTTAGAGAAGCAGTTTTTGGGAACTGCAGGGCAATCTCAGTAGCTACAGGCGGTCACAAAAAAAAAAAAAGGCAGTCTGTTAGTGTGTGCAAGTGCCTGTTCTGCCTACGCACAAAACCTGCAAGGATTGGGCAAAAAATTCCCCCCAAAATATAAGCTACACTGTGACAAGTGTTTCTCGCCTCTAGCACAACATCCTTGATGAACAAATTAGCTTGCTGGAGTTTATCCAGTATTTTAAGGTGCACTAAACAAAAAGTCTGTAAAGAGTGAGGTTTTAAATTCTGTCAATGAAAGGTTTTGATAAGGGAGAATTTGCAGATTGTTCTCTCCTCTCCTGCTGCCCCCCGGAGACAGACAATTTTCTGCATAAACGTGCAAGGAGAGACATGCTAAAGATTGCTTTGGAGCTGCAATTTGAGCCAGACAAAAAAGAAAAAGACAAGAAGCTAAATTCAGAAGATGGGAAATCTGAAATGAAAGATGAAAAAGAACTGCACAAATTATGCCATTGCCTGTAAAGGGGGAAAGCTTTTGTGGCTGACACGCAGCCGTATGTGCCAGCCTGGCAGATCTCAGCAGCAAGGAGTTTTCAGCGGCCTAATTGCCTCTGTTAACTGGTGAGTGAATAACCCAGAATCCAGACAAACAGGATATTTATTGGAAACCAAATGAGAAACAGCCAGTGGTTCATTCTGCACGTTAAGGTGCTTTTAAATGAAACGAACAATGAAAAGATTACAGCTTCCTAATCAAACCACGTATTTAAAAGAAGCAAGGGAGGAAAGAAGAGAAGGGGGAAGTCAGGGAGACTGAGGATGGGAAGCTAAAAAAGGATCAGAAATCTACAACAGATTAAATGAGGAGAAAATAGAAGAAATTAGATTTTTATCTTTACATACTTCCCTGGTCCTCATGCAGGATTCTGCGGTCCTTAGCCCAGTGAAAACAGATAAACCTGGCATCTCTTTAGAAAAATAATTTTGGGGTGTGTATAGGAGACAGAAGTGTATTTCTATAACCCTATTTTCAGCACAGGGAGGAAATGCTGTCTGCACCTGCAGAACATCCATCTCACTTCTGATCGCTGTTACCACAGGACTGTTCCCAGTTCTTGCCACTGGCTCTGCTGGGAGGCAAGCTTAACGATTTTGTTGTCAGCACCAGTGCAAAAAAAAAAAAAAAGGCGTCAGACCTCACCTTACCTTGTGCCCCTTATTTCAGAGGGGGATCTCCAGCCAAAGGATGCTAAAGAGACAAAACAAGTGCTTCCTCACATACCTTACTTATTGGTGCTCTGCATAAAGAGTACATAATTCACTAGTGTGCTAATAAATTACCTATTTTATTGTAGGATATCACCAAGATAAAATAACAAAATAGTGCTATTACTGTGTTAGTAAACTCCCTTATCCTTAAAAAAGAACCTTAAAAAAGAGAGTGACCTCCTAATGAAAGTCACTGACAGTAATTGGAGCTTTGTCTACCCTGCAAGGTAGAAGAGACTCAAAGATACCCATCTCTGTCATTCTCACGCACCCTCGGTGACAAACATACTCATTTGCAGCCTTATTGCTAATTCCTGACGTCTGGAACAGGTTTATTGCAGGTGTCAATATCTTCAGAGTAGGATGCAGACATAAATCTTTAATATAAAGGTTTTCTTTATCAAGAAGGGCAGCCAACCAAAACAACCATTTTTTAAAAAAAACCTCTCTCAGCAGATGACAATGTCTCCCTCTCACCTGTTTAAAATAATGCTCACAGCTCCTAAAATATTAAAATATTCCCCTGAGTCTTAAGGTCAAGTTCTAAAAATGCAAGGGGTACCAGCTGTTTTGCCTCCCCAGCTCCCACACTTGACACCTTTCCAGGCAACTACATCCTTGAGACAGCTCATGGCCACGGAGCAGTTTGCCTCCTTCACAAGAAAAAAGAGTGACCTCCATTCACCCCACCAGCTGGCTCAGGTTGCTCCTCAGTACTGGAGCATCCCTCTGCCCTCCATCCCCAAACCTTCAATAAAAGGGACAACTGAGCTCTGGAGCCAGTATGAGAGGGGAAAAAAAAATCTGGTGGCAGCCAGCTTCAATACAGGGTGGCAGCAGAGCCACCCTCTGCCTGGAGAGACCCTCCCAGCAGGAATTTGGCAGCACGAGGGAGGCTGGGCTCCTCGAGTCCTCCTCCAGGACAGCAGAAGAAACTGCCCAGGACAGCAGAAGAAACTGCCCGGTCTGTGCCTTTCTCCTCCTGGGATCTCCCTCTTCCCCCACTGCAGACCAGATATTTTTAATCGCCGTGACTACATACGAGATTGTACACTTTTGCAGTTGGCAGGCAGCTGCCAGAAACCCACTCTTAATCCCTAAATTTGAGCACATTCATAAGAAAAACAGAAGAGTTCAGAACCACATAAGAATCTTATAATTTGCCCTCCAAAATAACCCTAAAACCCCATGGCAATCCCCGTGCAAAGGAATGTGTTTTTCCTCACAAAACCTCAAATGAGCATTTCAATCCCATGTCATCATGGGAATCAAAACTGCCATTTTTGAAAAATTGTGAATTTATACATTGGCTGTGTGAAAATCCGAATGCTTAGTTTAATGAAGCAGTTGTTTTTCCTTTAGTGGAACAGAAAAGCAGTTGTTTTCAATTGTTTTGCACAACTCTTCCTCATCTGCTTTCCCGAAGAGATCTTCACGTGAGCACGTGTTACTAAATGAAAACTAGTGAATTTTGCCCTCCTATGTGCTGGTAGTCTCGGGCTTTTGCTTGAACGACAATTAGTGGCTACCTAGCAAGAAGAAAATCCACCAACCTTCCTCCTCTTCAAAAGTTTGCCTGGAGATGGTGAAAGCATGAAGCAGGGGTAGTATTTATGAAAAAGATGCTCATTTTACTGAGGGAATTAGGAATATCTTTACGCATGAGCAACAGTTACCTTGTTTATTGAAGCAGAGGTGACTCGACCAGTCATTGCTTTCTTTTGAGTGTAACTGTGAGTCAACAGCCGGCTGAAAAACTTCAGGGTGTAGCTGAGTGTTTTGCCGAAGTTGCCCAAGTTTTTCTAAGAGGGGATAAGTCAGACATCTGATGGGCTGTGGGACCACAATCCGTGGAAGCAGTACACAGCTAAAAATTTACTAACCGAGAGAGAAGCCTTCCCCACAAGTGTAAAACAGCTCTGGGATATCGTTTTCATGGAAGGCAAAAGGCACTTTAGACCTCCACAGCATGGTTTCAAATGCTAATTCACCACTGGCGTGTCAATAACCAGCTAGAATAATTTGTGCAAAATGGTTTTAAGGGAGCAGGGGCAGGGCGAGTGAAACCCACAAACCCTCTTGAGCATTCTCCCAAATCCTCTTTATTCTTCCAAATAAAGTACAAACTTGGAAGTTGAATGAGGGGAGAGCAGAGATTGTCCCCTTGGCACAGAGAAAAGAGAAAGCTTGGCCTCTTAGTCGCAGCTGCTGAAAACCTTTCTAACTCTCCCATGGACTGAAACAGAGCTCAGGTAAAAGACATCCTAAAGAACATCACTATCAAAAGGGTACAAATTGTGATACAAAAATCAGCAAGATGGCACACTGCTCTATGTAGGGGAGTGGTAAGGAAGGGAAGCGCACAGACAAAAGAGACAGGATGAGATATACCATGAACTATACAAGAAGGAAATGAAAGAGGAGGAAGAAGAGAAAGAATAAAGCCAGACTGGTTGTTTTGGGGGTTGGGAAAAGAGATTAAATATAGGAAGTGGAATAAATGAAGTGTACATAACTGTTTCTTTCCTATAAAACCATACAGGACAAGATCTTACAGGTATTTTTCACCTCAGCTAATAAGCACGTATCCTCAGGCTAGTGCCAGATATATTTTTCCAAAGACTTGACAATATACTTGTATTAAAATTAAAAATAAAAGGGAATGCTCACTTAATCTGCTATGCAATCTGAATCCCCACTTATAAATGGCAGGGACTGGAGACAATGAGAAATTGCTAGATTACACAGTCCTCTGCAATGCAGTTAGCAACAGCTGAGGGGTAAAGTTGGAAAAACACCAACAGACTTAAGACTGCCAAATTAAGTTTGCTTGCACAGTTGCTGCTAATAAAAACCACAGAGCCTTGCTCTCGGTCTCCACACCACCTCATTCATACGGCTCCGTAATGCTGAAACAGAACTAAAATCATAGAAAAAGCATCAGAAAAACATTCTGTCTCTAACACCGCCGATCTTCCCT